>OU343160.1:142197797-142444363 GCA_910595825.1 Philhelius pedissequus
GAGTATGTTACAGATCTATTGGTAAAGCTAAGCCATATGCGGCAGCTTTAAGGTGGTTATGAAACTTCCTTGACCAAGTATTGTTGGTCGCATTGGTTTCAAAGCAAATTAGGGAAATAGATACTTCTTCGCTTACACATAATAAACTTGCTCTTGTAGCTAACAACTTTATTGTAGCTAAACATTGACAATGTTAGTAGTAAGGTAAGTCTAGTTATCCTATGCCCTATTTAAAGCGGATGTAGATAAGATTACCTTGATTCTTAGTATACTGAATTGTCGACTGGATGATTCAAAGAATAGTTACATAGGTACCTACTACCTAGCTACAAACGAATTATGCTACATGGGTTGCAAAGTATGTATGCATATATTCAGTGACGTACGCAAAAATTAGTACAAATGAAATATAATAATGAAGAAATAAATGGATGATGCACATAATAGTTGTTAAAGTTTGAGGAGAGAAAAAAGATGACATTTGAATCGTTGGACAAATATAAATATGTATATCCAAAAAAATTTAATCGTTGGAGCTGTTTTTTTAAAAAAATAATTTTTTTATTTATAAAATTTCAAAGTAATTACTAATATACATACATATTAAATTTTAATTTCAAAAAAAAATATTTATTTGTTTAAGAAATCCAAAAACAATTTTTTTGAAAATTTGAGTAGGTATGCAGTTTTATAATACTTTTAGGGAGCATTTTAATAAAAAATAAATTTAATCGGTTCAGCTAATAGTGAGAAAGTCAAAAATATGAAAAGTCTATCTATGGGAAGTACCATTAATAAATACGCAAAATAAAATATTTGGACTTAAAAATGGACATCATTGATTTAAGAACACAAACATATTTTATGGTATTTTAACTTTTTGAATTGGAGGTATTGTTTTTTTTTTTTGATTTAGAATAATAGTTTCTTAACTATTCAATATAATATCAAAGAACTACTAGATACGAACTTTCGAACAATGCTATTGCGTCGCTTTCGAAATATTGAGTTTTCAAAAAGAAAGTTTTTTTTTTAATTTGGTTACATTAGACTTTCTAGGAGCCTCTGTATAAAAAATTTCAAACAAAGAATTCAAATGAATCGTTTTCCAGAAAATCGAAAGCCAAAAAATGGATCTACTACAGGTATCTAAAATAACGTTTTTCAAAGAAAAAAAAAACAATAGCAAAATGTACCTTCCCTTTATTAATGAGCTGATTTTTTTTCAATAAAAATCGTTGTAGCCGTTTTTGAGAAAAATAAGAGTTTTCTTTTTGGCAAACAAAGTGTATGGCAGGTTCCGTTATTTTTTGTTTAAAAAAATGAAAAATAATTGTGGGCATTTAACCGAAAATACAATATGTAGGTACCAAGGTGCAAGCAAATCCATTTTTTACGAATCCATAACTTGCCATATAGTATTTACTTATATATCGCAAGTAAAAATAATGGAATAGTAAAGGAACACAAATTGACGTAGTACATTCTTAATATTAAATTTTAAAATTTGAAGATTTCACTTCTTCGGCTTTTTTGGTCGTGATAATTTATTAATGAAAGATAGTCATTAGTTTTCCCAACGTTTCGACTGAGTTTTCAGTCTTCTTCAGGGGCACTTTATTAACCATGAAACAAAATAAGAGCAACATTTGTATGTTTACATTTAGTTGTTAAGATTTTACACTTACAATTATATGAACGAAACTATTATTATCAAATTACACATATATATATATAAATTTAAAAAAATGACAGTTTTGTGATTAAATATTTAAATTAAAGCACTTCTTCTTAGTAAGAAGTTTAGTCAACAACTGTTTAATAAAATTTTCTTTTAAAGGAGCAACAAAAGCAATAAACATGAAGGAGCAGGTTATTTCAAAAGTATGGTTTACGTGCCGAAACTTGCTGAAAGTTTTAAGAAAACAATCGCTAGCAAAGCTAAAGATGTCAATGTTGCTTACAAATCCAACCAAACACTTAATACACTGTTTACAAAACTTAACAAGAAAAGTGAAAAGGATCAAAGTACAGACGTTGTATATAAGATCAATTGCCTAGGCAATGAAAGAGAAAATTGTGAACAATGTTACATTGGCACTACCAAGCAGCTTTTAAAACAAAGGATCTCAAATCACAAATCTGATATAAAGTCAAAAAGTTCTCAGAAAACAGCTCTTGCTAGTCACAGCTTAGAAAGAAATCATGCTCCAGACTTTAAAAATGTGCAAATTCTTCAAACGGAAAAACATACATCGAAACGATATACGTTAGAAACTTTGCACATTTTGAATAACAAAAATAACATGAACAGGAAGCAGGATACACAGTGTATCTCGTCGGTGTACTGTTCCCTGGTCTCTACATAACTGCCATACATACATACATACATCAATAGTTTTGTTGCTCCTTTAAAAGAAAATTTTATTAAACAGTTGTTGACTAAACTTCTTACTAAGAAGAAGTGCTTTAATTTAAATATTTAATCACAAAACTGTCATTTTTTTAAATTTATATATATATATATGTAATTTGATAATAATAGTTTCGTTCATATAATTGTAAGTGTAAAATCTTAACAACTAAATGTAAACATACAAATGTTGCTCTTATTTTGTTTCATGGTTAATAAAGTGCCCCTGAAGAAGACTGAAAACTCAGTCGAAACGTTGGGAAAACTAATGAATATCTTTCATTAATAAATTATCACGACCAAAAAAGCCGAAGAAGTGAAATCTTCAAATTTTAAAATTTAACATATCGAATTGGTCAAAACACTTTTAATTATACATTCTTAATATTATAATGTTAGGCGCGTTTTTTGTGAACTTTATGTTAGCTTATGTATGTACGTATATATATTTTACATAAAATATATGAACACAAGGCACAGGTAGTGTCCAGCCAAGTTCTAGCAGGACACAGTTTTACTGGAACAAACTCAGGCGATGTTCGTCTCCCCTCTATCTTCAGTAACAATGAAGTCATAATAAATGAATGATATTGAAACAACTACATATTAAGAGATATATAACAACGCGATTTAAAAAGTCGTAATCTTAATTGTAACTGATTTTTAGTCACACTTTAGTTTATCATATTTTTCGCGGTTGTCACGGTTAGATATACTATTTTTATAAGGTCAATGCATTCATTTTCCGATGGTCTTCGACTATTGTGAGGTTCCCATGCGTAAAATGATGCATTACCGATTTTTTTAAATTTAACTATAACCCGTAAGACCTAAGGTCTTTAAATGCAACCTGAATTGCACGGCACTAGTTTTTGGCACAGTGGATTTGAGAACCAGGTATTGACTGTCTCATTTTAACCCATGGGCGGTATCCAATTAAAATTGGAGGTATAGAAAAGAATGCGCCCAGCGTGGGGATCGCACCCACACGTCCTTGTTAGCAATCAAGCACTTTATCCACTGCGCCATTGCCACCCATAATTTATGGATTGCGAAGCAACACAAATGTTCCGTCGTCCAGCTTGCACTCGCTTTTGCGTAACTCACGAAACGTGGTACATTTATGAACTTCTGTCATATTAAACTGAAAATTATATAATAACAAATATCTTTGATAGGCCGAGTATTTATTTTTTGCAGATGATATATTTTTTTCAAATATGTAAGTATGCATGTATGAATGTATAATAAAGTCTTCGATATGTTTAAAAATTCTACAATTCAAGAACATACTTTTGAGAAATAATACAAAATAAAAGGTATATTGTTTGAAAAAGTGTGAAGCGGCATATATCTCTTTTTTATTCAAATGCAACATAACAAATTATCTTCTCATAATAGTTCTTAAACCTTATCTGGAACATTAGAAATAATAGGTCTTGGACGCGATTTGAAAAGTATTTTTTTTTAACAATTGCACGTATTTTTGTATTCGTTTCGTTGAGCTGATTTATTTTCAAATGCTGTTGTTGAATCAAGAAGTGTTTGATCAACAGTTGTATTTATAATGCTCTCATCTGCAGCATCCATTGTCTCACTGAGGTTCACACCATTGTTGGATTTTGTCTGTTCCAATACAGCATATGGTTTCTCAATTTTCTTGTTCCTAGCTCTGAATCATATAATGGCCAATGAACATTATCTAAGAACAAATTTCTAATTTTATTAAAAAGTTAATGAAGTAAGGAATCATGCTTACTGGTTGGCCAAAAACTTATTATAGTATAAATCTCCAATAAACGATTCTCAAAATCTTTGAAGCATTTGATTTTCCTTCAAAAAGAGAAGTTCTTTTCATCAAGGAATGAATTCCCGAACTTGCCAAACCCTGTGTTTGCAATGGCTATTTGAATGTTTAGATATAAGTTCATTTTATCATTGTAAAAGAATTCTACCACATTTTCCATGTACTCAGGAAGCTTCTCCGATATAGACTTTGTGCTAAGTCACAGATATCTGAGGATATCTACAAACTGAGCTGATATACGTCCATAAGCTCTTGTAGAAAATGTCATATTTCAAAACAAATTTCTAAGTTTTCCACTTTTGTTACTGTTCTCATAAATTGCATAAAGAAGTTAATGTGTTTGCTAGCGAATTGAAGTCAGTGGTCTTTTGTACGGAAATGATCGGGCACAAGAACAAATGTACTACAATGTTGGATGGAATTTAGTCAGATATGTGGATTTATCACCATCTTGACACGTCTTGGACGAGGACACAGATTGTTTGTTAAAATCTTGTTTTGTTTGGTTGTTACTACAGAAGGCAGCTTGCAATACTTTTTGAATTATTGGTGAGACACCATCGTCTGGTTGGAAACAGGAACTTTTGCCAATTACCAGTACGGCTTATTTCCTGACAAGTGGGAAGATGTTCTGTTAACTCCACAAGGGCATCTTATGGCAGAATCGATCGAATACATTTCCAATATGATAAAAAAAAAGAAAAAAATTGAAATAGTCAAAAGAATATTTCAAAGCCACTTTAGAATTGCCTTTAAATTTTGCATTTCACAAAATTGATAATTAACTGACATTCCAAAATGTCAGTTTTGAAGTTTCTATACATTTTATCGATAACTTAATGATACATAATTTGGTACCACAGTTTTTATCCTCTCTAAAAGCTAAGCCCCGAGAATTATCTGGGTTTAAGTTAAGCACCCCCGGGGATTAGTTGTTGTTGGATTTAGCATGCAAATTGTTAATCCCACTCATCGTTTTTTTCGTCCACTTTCCCCGGGGCTTAGAAAAAAACACGCCTAATATGTGTCCTGAGTATCTTCAATCAAATACAACTGCAAGAAGAGAAGTTCAATACAACCTGCGAAATGTGGACGAGTTTAACATCATCAGAACCAGAACAACTAGGGCACAAGCCAGTATATTATACATGGGACTACAGGCATACAACAATTTTCCACTAAATATTACAAACATCAACAACTTAAATCAATTTAAAAATCAAATTTTTGTATATGCAAAATCTTTTATTATTTGAAATTCCAAGAGCAGTTTTTGAATGTAATTAAAACATGAAATGTAAAATATTACTAATTTTCAATGGCCATTGGGCCAAATAAAATTCAAAATTCATTACATGCTCTATGAGGGTTGTTCTACCGAGCCCATCTCGATCGAAAGAGAGAAGTTTTCGCCTGACTGCTTCCAATCTGGCCTGCTGTTTTACGGATAACTCGTGGGCATTTGACAGGTCTACTTCTTCCGCCATTGAAATTGAACTTATTTTATTTGGTGCCACATGAAAAGCGCGCCAGAAGTAGACTCCTAAGAGTTCTTGGTCCAAATTAGGAACCAGGAAGAAAGTGACCGCCTCTTCCTTATCCTTGTAATGCACTTTAAGTTCGACCTTACCCACAACGACTGACTTTTAGCGTCAGCCGTCCTGAAATGTTGTTCTTTGGTTTTATCAGGGATTGGTACTACTAGGTTTTCTCATTTTAAAAGTTTGATTTCACCCTCTTTTATAGGTGAATGTTCAGTGGGTTCTTTCATAGGATACACTGCGCTGGGGGAAGTTATTGGAGGTTCGGATTTTGGGAGGTTCGCGATTCCCCCTGGGCCTTCGAGTCCCTCAATCGGTTTCCCGCCTGGCATCTGGTGCAGTTCGGAGTCTTCACATTCTCAAGGACGCACTTATAGCAAAATAGATTTCGCGCCTCTGACTCACAGTCGAAATATGTGTGTCCTGCACCTTGTAGTTCCAACACACCAAAGTTGATGAATCGGCATTTCTCCGAGTCGAATTTTTCGGACGGGGCCCCCGAACTGGTAAGCAGGCAACTGTTCACCCGGCTGGTATTCTTCTTCGTATTCCAGTTCGTGGACACCGTACTTAAATGGAGGCTTACCATTTGGTTTTGTTATATCCCGGTCTCTTCTGGGAAACGCTGCTTCCTTTCTGTACATGCTGTCCTTATCTGATCCAATGTAAAGATTGGCTAAGAAAATACTAACTTTCCAATTTTCTCGTTTAAATTTCGTTTCAGTATTCAGACCATTTCTACCTCAGGAATTGGACTTCTCAACTGGAACCTCATCTTGTTGATGGACATGAAGAACTCTTTGCTAATCTCCAAGGAATTCTGCCTACGATCTAGAATGTCACATATAATTTCAAAATCGGTTCGGGTGTTTTTGAATTGAAGCATCAAAGCATCTTTAGGCCTCCGCCAGCTATTAATGTTGTCGGTATTGCGGAGTATAACCGGCTGCAAACTATCTTAAAGACGTTAACAGCATCAGAATTCAAAGTTATTTCATTTAATAACAACAAATGGAAAGTTTGCGTGTAAGATCCTGAAGGTTATCGTCTCCTGTCGCGAAAACTAAACGAAGAAAATGTGGAATGGTACACTTATGAGAATAAGTCGGAAAGACCTTTACGTGTTGTAGCGAGAGGTTGGCACCCATCATGTCCAAAAGACCATATTATTAACGATCTAAAGAGGAACTATAAGATCGTAGATGCTGTGAACATCGTCAAAAGAGAAACACAAAAAAAAGATAGCGAAAAAAATGTAGTACAGCGTTATCTTCCACTATTTATTCTTACTTTTGATAAGGCAGAGAAAATAGACGATATTTACAAAATTAAAACAATCCTCAATATTGTTGTTAAGATTGAACCTTTAAGAAAGAGTTTAAGACAGAATCAGCAGTGTAAACGCTGTCAAGAACTCAATCACACGCAAACTTATTGCAAAAAAGAACCTATGTTTGTAAAGTGCGGCGGAAATCATCTTACTAAAGGCTGCACCTCAGATAGCAAAAGTGCAGCAACGTGCATAAATTGTAATAAAAGTTATCCGGCCAACTATAGAGGCTGCGAAGTAGCAAAAGAATTACAAAAACGGCGATCAAAATTTACGCAGTCATAAAGAAAACCACCAAGCCAAGTAGAAAAGCAAGTTCTTAAGACTTCTTAAGTTCAAAGGAAAAGATCAATCAATACAACCAGAGCAAACACCAAGGAAAGGTAGTATAAACATATGCCCAAATAAAGGCTAAGAACATACCTTTACAAAAAGCTACTGCTGGTGATCCACCCACGAACGTCTTAAACATAATCCTTTCGAAAATTGAGGAGCAATGTGGTACAAATAAACTTATATTTGATAGGCTAACTAAACTCGAAAACAGTTTTCGGCCAATACGCCCCACAAAAAGAAAAACATGATGGAAAAGCTCAAAATAATTACTTGGAATGCCAACGGATTATGGCAAAAACTTGGAGAACTAGAAATGTTTATGCATGAGAAAGATATTGATATTTGTTTGATATCGGAAACGCATGTCAAGAAACAATCAAATAGTAAGATCAATGGATATTTAGAAACCACGCAACTCATCCGTCGAACGAAGCAAGAGGTGGGGCAACTTTATTTATAAAAGAATGCATCGAAGACACGATAGGCCCAAAAATAGAGGCTGAATCAATGCAATTAATCGGTGTACAGGTAAGAACTCAGAATGTTGTACTGAATGTATCTTCCATATACTGTCCTCCACGATGCAAAATTGAAAAGAATGAATTTATGAACGTGCTTAAGTTACTTAAACAAAATTTTATTCTTGGTGGTGACTTTAATACGGAGCACAGCTTTTGGGAATCTAGAGTTATTTCTCAAAAGGGTCGAATGCTGTACGAAGCGGTAATGGAAAATAATTGGTATTTTCATTCGACTGGCCACCCGACTTACTGGCTGACTGCTCCATCGAAAATACCTCACCTTATTGATTTTTTTTCTGGTCAAAGGAATACCCTCAAATAAAATTAGCATAACAGAAAGCTTTGATCTTTTCTCAGATCATTCTGCTGTTATTCTCACTATGAGCGAAAATCTTGTTAAAAATGAAAAACCACCCACGCTAACCAATGGGAAAACCAACTGCGAAGGTTTTAAGAAAGATATAGAGGATAACGTTGAATTAAGGGTTTCACTACAAACGCCTCTCGAACTTGAAGACACCGTAGATAACTTCGTCAATATCGTACAACAAGCCGCATGGAAAACCCCCCGTACCAAAGAGAAATGCCGCGCTTTAAAAACCTAAAATATCCGCAGGAAATAAAAGATTTAGTAAAAGAGAAACGAGAAGCACATAAGAAATGGCAGCAAACTCGAGCTCCTCAACACAAGGTAAATTTAAATGGCTTGTGTAATTTACTAAAAAAGACGATAGCAGAATTCAAAAATTCTGAAGTTGGAAATTATTTATGAAAGCTTGACAGCAGGAAAAGAATCCAACTCTTCACTCTGGAAAGGTGTTAAAGTAACGAAGAAACCAGCGCCTCCGATTAAGAATGATCAAAACGAATCGGCAAAAAGCGACAAAGAGAAAGCAAACGTTTTCGCGGATTACCTGGAGAACACATTTAACCCTTTTGATGGGCAAGTACTCAACGAAAATTTAAATATAAGTTCTAACTCAAGCGAAAATTACATTACAAGAAATGTTACCCTTGCCGAATTAAGTAGAGAAATAAGAAAGCTTAAGTATAAGAAAGCTCCGGGATATGACCTAATTACGGCCGAAGTTCTGAAGATGCTTCCTCGCAAAGGGTTAATTAATCTTCTTTATATAATAAATGCCACTATAAGGCTAAAGTACGTTCGGAGCCAATGGAAGGTTGCAGAAGTTATAATGATTCTCAAATCAGGAAAACCATCACATGATAAGAAATCTTATAGACCTATTTCGCTTCTGCCCGTAATATCTAAGGTCTTTGAAAGAATAGTACTTCTGCGCCTGCAGCCAATAATAGAAGAAAAGCGCCTAATACCTGAACATCAGTTCGGGTTTAGAAGCAAGCATTCGACAATTAACGTGCATAGGATCACTGACGTCATTGAGAAAACTCTTGAAGAAAAGAAAATTTGTTCGGCGGTCTTCCTAGACGTATCGCAAGCTTTTGATAAGGTGTGGCACGAAAGCCTAAATTTTAAATTAAGACAAATTCTGCCTAAAGCACTTTATACGCTTCTAAAAGCATATCTAGAAAATAGACTTTTTAGAGTAAGACATGGAAACGATTACTCGGATCTCAAAGAAATAGTGGGTGGGGTACCACATGGAAATATTTTAGGTCCAATATTGTACCTATTATTTACACGTGATATACCTTGAACAGAAGGCAATATCGTACCCACGTTTGCTGACGACACTGCAATACTAGCAATTGGCGAAACGATAAATGATTCTACGACAAAATTACAAAAAGCTCTGAATAATGTCAATGATTGGACAAAAACATGGCGGATATCGCTCAACGAAGTAAAATCAGTCCATGTAGATTATACCTATAAGAAAATTAATTATACGGTTCAAGTTCCGTTTGCTAACGAAGCAAAATATCTCGGAATGACCCTAGACGCGAAATTAAAATGGAAACCGCATGTTAAAAAGAAATGCGAAGAGTTAAATAATAGACTTAGAGATATGTTGGTTGCTCGGAAAACACTCTAAGCTCAGTATCGAAAACAAGCTAATTTTGTACAGGCATATGCTTAAGCCTGTCTGGACTTACGGTATACAACTCTGGGGTTGTACGCGAGATTCTTATTTAAATACTTTACAAACATTTGAAAATAAACTCCTAAGATCATTTATAAGCGCAGTTTGGGACATTAGGAACGAAGATCTCCACAGAGATCTCGTGATTCCCACGGTTCGCGATGAAATAAAAAATTTAGCTCCAAATCATAGAAAACGGCTATTACAACACTGCAATAGTACTATAATCGAAATTATCGATGAGACGAATCGCGGTATAAGCAGGAACTATCACGGGATAGTTACCTGCAACACGTTAATTAAATTCGTTAAAAATAAATTGCTAGATAAGTTTCAACTTAGTTGCAATCGGGAGTAGGAGGTGTTTTTAGTGCAGTAAGAATCTCACACTCCTATGAGCACGCGTTTTTCGGTCCTCGTAGAGACTTTTGGAAAAAAAAGCATCTTTTAACGATGGCCAGTCTAGTTGGTAATTATTCCTCTGAAATTGCCAGAACCACTCGTAGCCAGATCCTGAGAGGAATAGGTGAAAGTCCCGTAGGATTTCGTTCCATGGGCAGCCGTATTGGCTCTGTAGCTTTCCCAACCGAAAGACAGTCTTCGGCGGTCAGAGTCGCAATTTGACCATCAAATTTGAGGCCCCATTTGTCCACCTTGATCAGGGCTTTGTATCCCGTAGGTTGAAGTAGTCCTGGATACGCGGCCTGGTACCCATACGGGTGGGTTCGAAGTACTGTAAGGTATTCTATAATGTCCAGTAGGTCCGTAGTTAGCGCATGGATACCGCTGGTGTTGAAACGGAATCTCTGGAACTCTTATAGGGTCATGATGTCTTCTACGTTGCTGTCCTACGGATACGAATGACCTTCTGATTGGATCAGCTGAAGCATTCCGTTGCGTTGGTAGCGGTCCTGCAGGTACCGGGTTGTACACAGGCAAAGGTGGCTGTTGTACCGGACTTGTAGTTGAACGACCAGCCAGGTTTAGGTCTCTGAGGAACCCACTTAGCTGAATTTGGATTTCGTCCTTCAAAGTCTTGCCAAATCTTTTTGTATCACCTTCTTACAAGTAGAAAATCCTTCAACCATCGCTAAGTTTATATAGGCTTTCACATCTTCAGGGATAGCTCTATTTGCTTTAACCCTATTTGTAGGTGGTAATTGATATAAGCTATCCAAAACATTTCTTGAACTACCCAGTTTAGGGTTATTAGAACGCGGCTGGCACCATTCCCTACCCCTGCCACTTGCTGTATCGTGTTATTGAGGGAACCAAACATTTCTTGTTGCGGGGGATTCGAACTACCGCCCCCACTGAGACTACTGAAAGTTGGCGGTGTGACTGAACTTATCGTATCGTAGTCCTGAACGTCTAACGGTGGCATGACAGAACTAACTACTTCAGCTGGCGTGGATCGGACGCGTATATCTGTTATGAGAGGAGAATGCATCACTCTGCTTAGTGGTATGATCTATATTTTGGCGAACGGATCTTGTCACTCTAATTTCATCATTTATGCGAGCAATTCTAATTAACGCATTAACGCGAGCTTCCTCATCTGCGTTGGCGGAAGTCATTTTGCAACCTTGATAGCCTGCTTAGATTCAAAAACAAAAGGATACTTTACCGGAAAAGAATCTATACACAAATTGGTGAGTTTCCGAACTATCTTATCTTTCTGTGACCTTTGTTCTTAATTTTAAAGCATTCTAAACTTGGTTCAAGCTCAAGGTAAACAAAAAAATGTCAAAAAAAGTTTTGTAAACTTGTAAATATGAATTTTCGAAAAAATAAATAATTAAGAAACTGTTGAGGAACAACAAAAGTGATTATAATAAATAACGAAATTAGAAAAAAAAAAACAAAACGTTATATCTCAAAAGAAAACTAGTGTAGACGAAAAACGCGGTAACTCTACTTTAATATGTTAATGTTTTTCAGTTATTTTTCCTTTAGAAAAATACGAAAAATTAGCAGACATTAGCAGTACCACTTTAGTTTATTTTCCTATATCAAGAATTTTTCTTAACGAAGAAAAACTTAACAAGAAACGAACAGTATTAAAAAAACTTAACTAGCACTTACAAACAAAGTAACGAAATATCAATTTTAACGAAAAACGAAAGTGTTCAAACGTAAAGCTAATTCGTCTTTATATAGTTCTGTTTTTGAAACCCAAAAAAAATATAACGAAAGAATTATCCAAAACGTAATGAATTGATAATTATCAAAAAAAAAATAAGTAACAAAGATAACGAAAAATAAATATTGTTCAAAGGAATATGTTTGTAACAAAAATTAAGAGAAAAAGAAACGTTTCGAAAAAGTAAGGAATAGTAAAATCAATAACTTAATTTTGGCTTACTAAAATAAGTAACGAAAAAAAAGTGTCCGCGGAGCTTATTCAAATAGTTCAGAAAATTTGGTTCAAAGTTGGTTCAAAATAACTAAAATAACTATCAACGATTGAAGTAACAAAAAAAAGACAAAAAATGAAAAATTCTTAATAGGAAACACTTAAAGCACCAAGTAACGAGTTGTATGGGTTTTATTACTCGCAACAAAAAAGGATAACGAAAAATATTAAGTAATCAATATGTAGCCGAAAAATTAGAAAATATAACGAAACAGTATTCAAAGTTGTAATGAAACAAATTGATCAAACAAAAATGGCAATTAATCTTCTTCGTAGAAACAGACACAGGTAACTGACTTTTTTTGTGTAAAAAAAGATTATACAAAAAGTAAATATCTTTCAGAAAAATTTTCAAAAATACAACTGTGTGGTTAATAATAAAAGACAATGGATTGAAAGATTGGTTTATGTTTTTATCATAAGCATTCGGGGTGCTTTGCGTAGCCTTTTCGAGGAGGGTATTTATTATCGACGAACTGGATTGACTTTCCTGGAACAATCTTTAAGAAATTGAAGACATCAGACGGACCATTCGAAAATCAAAACTGAGAATAAACAAATTTATGTTACAAAGTTATTTTTCCAAGCCAGCAATTCAAGCATGTCTTTGGGACTGTCGTTGAAGACATGGCGATGGAAAATTAGCCAACCAAACGAGTAAAAAACTCAAAAACAACATTGAAAATCGTGCAGCAATGTCCTGCCAAATACGGACACGCTTTCAATAAGGAATATATTCTTAGACAGGACAAAAGGTTAAGAAACTAAAATATTGGAAGAAAAGAAAAAATTTAGGCAAGAAAAAAGGATAAACAATACAAAAGACGTTATCTTTCGCCAGAGTACGTCTCCCAAAGTTCGTGGCAATACATCTAGGTATGTCCAAGACTATCCTGATGCAGACTTACGAACTCTTGAAGCCCCACTGTAACTCCAGATAAACGACCGACACACACTAACCGTCAGTGACTAATCAGTGACCTTCCTGTTGCAGACTTACGGTTCTTGAAAATTCACAGCAAAGTTGGTTTAGGACAATTACCACATACACAAACCGAAACGAAAACTACAAAAATCTAAGACAGGAGCCTTAAACATTGGGCGCCATTTTGTTGCTGGCAAGAGGGGAGCGGACCATAGCGGATTTAGGGAAGGGTCATCAAGGAACGGATTCGAGAAAAGATCGGATTGTAAAAGTAACCGGAATTGGAAGAAACGGAGACAGAAATGCCTGCGGTACACAGCTGAACTCGCCGGATGGGGGGTGGGTGGGTGGATCTTGCCCCCGAAACTAAACCTCACCAGCAGCCAAAAACATAAATCTGGCCAGTAAAAAAAAGAGGAATCGGACGGACATTCATCACCCATCAGGGCGCTGCTTGGTGTTGAGGCAGCGCTGTCTTGTACCCAAACAACCGTGGGAATCCAGTGGTCTATAATGAATTCCTCCAAAAGTGAAGTGTTCCAGTTAAGTCACACCTGCATCTTCACCATCTTCTATGGGCTACCTTCAGCACCCCTAAAAAAACTATTCCATTGCGATTTCTTTGCAGAAATCAATAACACAAACCTCAATCTTTTCTTTTCTACACATAGGTGTCAAGTCCATTTTATTATAGGTAAATAACAATCATAGTAGACCCCGATTCAAAATAATTAATTATAAATTGTAGGAAACAAAATCATTAATATTTGAAGTAAAAAAAAATAATGTGACACCAATCTGTTACCTATCGCTCCTATAACTAAGTTTTATAAGCACCCTTGGCGCCGTAATACAAAAAACAAAAACAAAATAAACGGAACTGAGAAAACGCGTGGTGTATCCTACCTTTATCGAGCTCGCTAAAGGTATTAAGTCTCGTTTTCAAAATTACGGAAACGCGATATCACGTTCTAAACTAGGAAACGGATCGATAATCACTTACACTTTTATACTAAATGGCATTTTGTTTAAAAAGGGAATATAATATAAATTATAAAGGAGGAATGACTTTAACACCTTAACTTAACACCTACGGTTAAGTTCCCTTTGCTCACTTTCAATACGGCGCGGAGGATTCCCTAACCCGTTCTGTGACGGAGCCAGAGGCTGCTCCAAAGCACCATCAGAATTCGTAGACGGGGTCTAGGGAAGCACCTTTCTCCAATTCTCTTTACGTTTTGAGGTCGTTGAAATTCACCACTTTAGGCACCGGTAAAGACGTGGTCAAGCGACAGGACGTCACTAATATTCTCAAAGACATTGGCCAAGTTATCACCAGAGGTTCGCCAAACAAACAGAATATTACAATATTTCCCAGCCAACTTTCCACAAAAAAGTGATGCGGCGGCCGCGCCCTCCGCAGATATCCTAGACCACCGAGATTTGTCTAAAAATAATGGTATACCTTTAGCCTTTGTAATACAAAAAAGGTAATGATATAGTTTCACTCACCAATTTGTTATTTTCCTATTTAATAAAAAAAAAAGTTCTTCTAAATGTTATCACCAACCCACAAAATGTATCTAGTCTAAATTCACCGAGAAAATTACACCGTAAGGCATCGTATTATACTAATGCGGGATATACACTGTTCAAATGCATGACATGCACGTCCAAGTGTATTAGTAAATTCAGATTGAAATTGTATATACACACTTCAACCATGAGTCTTCAATCTTTAATTTTTACATCCACAGTGTGGTGCGACGTTCTTCTATATAAAATAGATTTTTTTAATTTTGTCCGAGTAATTGTTTTTGTCCAATTCATCATACAATTATTGCTTCCTATTTTAATACTTAAATCGTTAAATTCCAATATAATTTTTGTTTCCATTTTTTTTAATTCTCGCTTCCTGTATTCTTACTACTTCTACGTACTATACGCAAATGAGCCACATAATGCATGATCAATCATCAATCTTGCATATACATTATTTCAATGCAGTACGCTTGATTGAAGGAAAATCAAAAAGAATTGATTTTACTTCAATCATACACCTAATCTATACGTGTGAAATGTTCACTAATTAACTTGCACGTGCATGTCATGCTTTTGAACAGTGTATATCTGGCTTAACAAAATTCAATAAACGCACCAAAAATGGGTATAGTACTGTATTCACTTTTTTTTCTATTTCATATGTGGGTCTGAATGACAGACTTCTCTTTTGCTTTTGAATCCAGTAGGCCCGGCAGTTATCCTGAACTTCTGCCTATTTTCACAAAAAAAAAACTCAATCTCTTATTCTAAGATCAAGGTATCTGTCACCAACTGGAAGACGAGGCGAATAGGGAACCCATACCCACGCAGCCAGTAAGTTTTTCTCCCATTCCTGAAAAAAACATCATCCGATCCCCAGCAAACATTTTTCTGATGGTTCAGATTTTAATCACCAAAACTGATGAATAATATTCAAAAAACCTTCAGTTTTTTGAATGAATTATGAATGAATACAAAGATCCCACAAATTCTTACCGGGGAGACGCAGAGATATGTATTCTCCATGTATCAAAAAAATAAAAAAAAACAACACTCAGATCTTGTTGGTGGATCCTTCATATATGGAGATTTTTTTTTCTTCGTCCTTTTATTTTTTGTTCTTACAAAGGAGTTGTCTCAACGCGATATTGTCGAAGCCAAGTTTGCTTAGAATTGTTAACTTGAAAATTTAAATTTTTTTATGGATCCTTATGAGGATCTTTTGTTCGTTTCGTCCTTATTTATTTTCCTTACAAAGGGTAATGATAACGGGTCATTGTCACGACAAAAGTATCGGTTGCATTGGCAATTATCATTTAATAAAAGATTTTGGGTAGATCCACGTAGAAAACATAATCGCTAAGTAAACAATAAAGACACCTAATAGGAATATAAGCCTACATACTTAAACAAATAAAAAAAAGCATAACAGTATATAAAAATATATATAATAACTGCCAAACAAAACAGTAGATTTAAATTTAAATTGAGAACGGATGTGTAAATAAATAAAAAAAGTGAAAAATATAGTGAAATAAAACATTATACCGGTCGATAAGGTGTGACAAAAAGCTGGGGCGTGTAGATTAAGTTGGCACGAAAAAAAAGGCGTGTGGGGGTGTTCTATTTCCGCCCGTTTAGGTGCAATGCTCAAACACTAATAATATCTAACTATAACTTTTTTGAAAACTATAAATCCATTCCTTAATTTAAAACATTTCCTTACATCTTTAAGAGTACAAGGCCTAGGACCATCTGGTTTTTAGTGTTAGACTTTAAATTGGTAAGACTATTAAATTTTGAAAAATATACCCCTCAACTTATACGATGTTTGCCTCGTCTCGGTTCAATCTATACTACCTAGCATTTTGTAACAAATATTTTAAAACATTTTGAAAGGACTAATAAGTATATGAATTTAAAAAAAAATTAAAAAAAATTGATTTATAAAAAAATAAGTACAGTGAAAATGTAAATACAAAAAAATAAAAGCAATAATTACCTAATAAGGATAAATAAAAAAATATAAAATTAATAGCAAAAAACATTTTAAAAAATTTATAATTTTAATGAAATAGTAGACAAAGAAAATTGCAATAAAAACAAAACAAACAGTAACTACAACAGTAAAATTAGAAAAAAAGAACCTGGTAAACAAAATTAATACAGAGTTTTTAAATTATTTAAAATGAAAAGATTAAGATCGTACAACTCAGATTCTAGGCCAGTAGTAAGTCACTTCATGACAATAGATAAAAGTGCCCGTGATAGCATCACTTCTGACGCTGAGTCCGAAGGCAGATTTTCAGACGCATCCTTTTCTGTTATAGCTGAAAACACTTCTGATTCATTCAACTCACAAGGTGAAGTAGAAGAAGAAAATGGGGTACAGCTCGAAGACATAAGCATTCAGTTGGCTCGTTGGGCTACCAAATACCTTATAAGTACTTCGGCTCTGAGTGAATTATTAAGTATTTTGCGTTCGAAACTTCCTGGGCTTCCTAAAGATCCCCGGACCTTAAAGCAAATACCGAAGAATATAATTCCAACACCAATGGGCAGTGGTGAATATATTCATTATGGGTTGAAAGACTGTCTAACTGACTTTTTATTAAAGACCAAACCTAAGGAAACTGATTTGCTGCTCGACTTTAATATTGATGAGCTGCCGTTGGCAAAAAGTTCCAGAAGCCAAGTTTGGCCTATACTTTCTAGCGTTGTTGGGACGAAAGAGGTGAAGTTGGTAGGAGTTTTTGGAGGTAATGCTAAACCTTCAAATTCTGACACTTTTCTGTATCCTTTTATAAATGAATTCAAAGAAATAATAGAGTCTGGGATTGTATTTGAAGGCATAAAATACTCTGTTAAAGCGCGAGCATTTATTTGTGATTCACCTGCAAGGTCATTTATATTAAAAGTAAAAGGGCACACAGGTTTTTACAGTTGTACGAAATTTACACAGAAGGGAAAGTACACGCATAATCGTCTTGTTTTTCCACCAGAAGAATCTTCTCTTCGGAATGGGTCGTCATTTCGATTAAGATCTCATCCAGAGCATCACCACCAAAATGAACCAATCGCCCTGGAGTTAATTAATGTAGACTGTGTGAAACAGTTCCCATTAGATTACATGCACGTAGTGTGCTTGGGGGTAATGAAAACGTTGTTATGTGCGTGGATAAAAGCCAGAAATGAAAAGTATTCATTGACTAAATTGGCAATAAAATCATTGTCAGGAAAACTCAACAATTTAAAAAAACAAATCCCTTTCGAATTCTGTAGGGATCCTCGGGAATGAAATGAAATAGACAGGTGGAAAGCTACAGAATTTCGTCAATTTTTATTGTACACAGGTCCATATACTCTCAAAAACATACTGAACGCAGAATATTATAATCACTTCTTAAAGCTGAGCATAGCAATACGTATACTTTTAAATGACGGTAATTGTTTGCAAAACAATGAATGAGCCCAAGATTTGTTGGACAGCTTTATAAGTCAAGTTCCTACTCTTTATGATGAAAAAATGTTGACAGACAATTTTCATTGTCTGGGGCATTTACCATCTGAATCTCTTGTCCATGGATCCTTAACTTATTAAAAAAAAACAAATTTTAAATGTTCGTCAAAAAGTCGAATGATTAGCTTTTCATTGCAGTCCAGACACATTTGCTTTCTAGGGTTAATAAACTCTAAAAAACACATAAAAGACACAGAGAAATACAAAGGTAAAACGCTAAACTGAAAGACAAACATGACAAACAATTATTGCAATTTTCGTCTAAAAAAAAATATTTAATAAAAGAAAGACCTTTTTAATTGCTGGTTTCAAAACCATTTACCGCCTAATGTCCATATTAATTTTGTACATACTTAAAGTAAATAGGCATACAAATATTAATAATACAACAATATAAAAAAATGGAAAACACTGAAATTACCAGCTCTGAAATTACAAACACAGAGATTCAGAGCTTGGAAACCGATTTAATTTCTGAGACGGAAGATGAAAATTTCTAAGAATAAGATCAGGTAATTACTTCGAAAAAATTGTATAAATTAATTAAAATCTTGTTATTACCTCATTTACTTTTTTGTTGCAGGAGGAGATTTTCCAACCACTTCGACAGAAATTGAATATCCAAAAAGAATATTAACTGTTTCAGGTAAGATTATCATAGGTAGTTATTTTCAAAAGCAGGATTATAAGGACAAGATTATAAGATCCCATATAAACTTTTTTTAAAATCTTTTTAAGATGAAAGCGCTCTTGAAGGCTCTTCTTCAACAACACGCACTACCTTGTGCTTAAATTATGAACCCAAAACTGCTAAATGTAAGAGATACTCGAAAGTGTTAAATTCTCTTAATTACACAAAAATCATTTCTTTAATTTCAGCATCGTGTACCAATGAAGAAGTCCTAGAAGTTATAAGAGCGAACCAAGAGGCAAATCAAAAAATGTTTCAGAGGTTGACCGATGAAATATTCAATTTAAGAAAAGAACTTCGGGGGGAGAAGGCTTTACGAAATTTTTCAACGGTCTCGTCCATAGTCCCGCAAAAACCTTTCGTATCTGTCGAAGAGTTCCTTAGATTTGACAAAGCAATTCAAGAATCTTCTGAAAAATTCAACGATTTGGTAAATAGTTTTGTTAAATATGTTCCTATTATATTATAATTTGTGTTTTATGCGCTAGTGTTGTCCAGGTTATAAGGCAAACAAAAAAACATACATACATTTTCTTGCATCCCCCTTTTTTTTCTTTTCAGAAATTTCTTATATCCATCATATCCGTGTTACATTGTATGTTTTCTTTTTTTTTTAGAAAACTACATTTATCCAATTTGGACGCAACATAGACCCCAAAAAATTTATTAAAACAAACTTGAGAAACATTTTTGATGATATGGTGGCAAGAGAATTTTCCTGGCGAGGCACACAATCAAAAAGGTGTGCAAGGGCATTGTCAACACTGGCTGCCTTGCGAAGTAAAAATTAAGCAAATACATTTCGAAACAAAATTTAAATTTAATTTTTTTTATAGATGCTTTCCACGTCAGCCATGGTCAAACCGAAGAATATTTTGACCAATTGGCAATGAGGTATTTTCAGTACGCTAATGAAAGAATTAAATCAAAATCAACAGCTTAAATGTATATCTTCATAACTATACCATTACATTGAATAATTAGTTTTTTAATAAGTTTTTATAAGTACATGAGGTAATAAGTTAAATAAATCCGATCAGATCACACCGGCTTACTATAATTCGAATGAGTCTTGTCTTTGTTTTCAATACCGTGCATTGAATTATACAGAATTATTCTACTTTTGAGCTAAAATGCTTTAATTAGGGTAGGTTTTATTGCTGTTTAAAATTTTGACCCAAATTTGTATATAATATCGCCTCAGCAAACAGTTTCATTCTGAAATCAATCAAATAATTCAGAAAAAAAGAATTCACTTATGATGCAATTTGAATCCTTTTACCTGGCCTCTTAGACACCGATTAGAATCATTGTAATGATTCATTTATGATCTGAAAATTCGTCATTTAATTGAACGTACATATATAAGAGTTCCATATATTCCTTTAAATGATTAATGCTTGAACCTTTTCTGAATCGTAAAAATGATTCCTGTATGATTAATTAAAGTGAAGGTATATACTTAGAAATCCTTCACTTAAATGAATTTTATTAGAATTATTTTTATGATTAATAAAAGATTCAGGCAACAATCATTTAAATGAATATATGGAACCCTTATATACGTTCATTTAAACGACGAATTTTCAGATCATAAATAAATCATTACAATGATTCAAATCGGTGTCTAAAAGCCCAGGTAAAAGGATTCAATTTGCATCATCCGTAAGTCACCACCCACTAGTAGAGTTTATACTAGGTCTGTTCTTCTCACCACTCCTGTCACAACTTCTGAAATGTCCAGACGGAGAAGCAACAACACCTATCAGCCGGTGAACTTTTCACCACTGACAGTTTCACCGAATTGGTTTATTTAGATGTAGGTGACAAGACTGAGCCATAGACGAGAGATTAGTCTATCTATTATATTTATATGTAAACAAAAACAACAGCAGTAGCAGGATGCCGGCTTTGGTAAATACAAAATAATAGGGGTATTCACGACTCGATGCAACAAAAAAGTGTAAAATTCCGAAATTAATTTTTTTTTCTGTAAGTCGTGAACGAACCTTTTCTATTCTATTGCAACACTGGAGTAAAAATACAAAATCAGTTTGACCAAAAACATTTCTGACAGAAAATAACTGCTGCCAAACTGTCAACGACACCAGACAAATTTTGCACCATTGTATTTTTCTGTTGCAATAGAGTTAGGGTATAGCAAAAGTGCAAGTGTTGTAAAATCTTAGTCAGTGTAAGTTGTTGTTGTGGTGCGAAAAAAAGTTGCACTTTTGCATTTTTTCAATTATACTAGACCAGTTGCACCGGATCGTGAATGCCCCTAATATTTTTAGTATATTTAACCATAGGATGAATATTAAACAGTTGTAATTGTCATTAATAAGTACCAAATAATTAATTTTTCTTGTTTTTTATTTATTTTTAGATGACCAGCGATAAAGGCCAGGGCGTTTCCGTGCATATGTATGTAAGTCCATAATGAAAGATGATTTTAATAATTTGCCTAATTTCATTTAATTTCTCTTTTTATTTCCCTAGATTAGACAGCATCAGCACCAAGCGTCCGCAACAGCATGTTTTCATTTAATTGATATGTTTCTAGGCATAGAAATTTGTGAAGTTTGTTGTTGAGTTAAATTTTAAGTATGAGTTTCATTATTACAATTTGGTGGTAGTGAATTGGTTGAGTTGATTGAAGGCGATGGTATGGCCGCAGTGTTACCACCACCGCCACCGCCCGATATAGATGAGCATCAGGTGTTCCAAACGTGTATGACGTCATAATAATGATCCAAAAACACGCCGACCCTTCGACTCATCTGAACCTCGTGATGTCATTAATGTTATCTCTTTACTATTCGCTTCTAAGCTTCGTCTTCTGAGTTCGTCTAGTGTAATGTGGTTTGAATCTCCCCAACCTTCTTCTACGTTCTTCCAATTTACGTGTCTGTATTTCGAGGGCCTTCTTCAATTCAAGTTCGGAATCTTTAAGCTTTTGTTTCTTTTCCTTTACTTTCATTTCGAAGACTTGGTCTATTTCGGCCTCCATTTTCTTAATTTTCAAATCATGGTCACGCTTTTCTTCTTCCATTTGAGCAAGGGGATTCTTGTTAGTTAATCTGGCTTTTCCGTCAGCACCTAGACTTGACAATTTCCTACGCTGCGCTGGTAGTTTGCATAGTGTACGTTATTGGTAACGTCCTTTAAGTCCTGCAGTTGCGATCGGATTATTATAGTGCGTAGGACAATAAAATCGCAGTGATCGAGATTTTCAACCAACGGTATCTTCGTCCTCGAATTTTCTTTCCTTCAAATTCAATCACCGATTTGCACCGACAAGTGCATGCCTTGCGATGGTCACGGGATTCAGCTGTTAAATATTCTTCGTAGTTACTTTCGACAAATTCAATTATGGGAACCCAACAATTACTATAGTCAACTGGATCGCCGAATCCGGGCGTGTCTACGACTGTCAGTGTCAGAGTAACACCATTCTCTTTGAGCAAGACCCTTGTCGATTCAACAGCAACTGTTTTCGTAGTGATGGCCCCGGATCTTGATCCTGTTGTAGTAGCCGTCTTCGTTTTTTATGAGCAACGTCAAACTGTAAAGCGTATAAGCTTAAACCAGGAGGTTATATCTGCACTAAATAAAATTAAGAAACAAAGATACATTTTATCATTAGGGATTACAGAATTTTATATAAACCTCTTGCCATTTATTGAAACCAGTTATCCAAAATCGATTTCATTTTTGATTTTGACTTCCGTTGATTCAGTCCACAATACAGCAAATAACAACGTCCCGTAATAAGTCGGCCCACATCGCTAAGCAGCCAATGTTGCAAAGAGCTACAAAGTTCTTCCAAATAGTTCTAATAAGAAAGATAAGCTTTTAGCTATATTTTAGGACGTATGTATGTAGAAACCTTTTCATAACATGCTTCAAGAATCTTGCCCGTAGCAGCTAAAATAATGTTTCGTTCTGAGTCTACACACATACGTACATCTTTGGTTAATAACACGTGGAATTCCCCACACTTTAAAATTTGGAATCATGGCTCTTAGCAAGACTAGTAAAACTTAAGTTGAAACATTTAAGGCCCTGTTTTCAGTACTCGTTCGTCGTCGTTTCTCAAAAGCACATCTATACTTCAACAAAGCTAATAAAACAATTGCACAATATGATGCCCAGTTCAGCTGTGTGCCTAGACCCGTTCAATATGGGATTAACTGGGTTACTCCGAAACAAATAATTGCAGCAAAGGTGTCTGGACTTGATGCATGGACTTCCATGGACTTGAGTTAACAAAAATAATAAAAATTTTAAATAAAAACAAAATGAAAATAAGTCAATAGGTGTGGTTTCAATTCATCCGTTGCGGGTTACCAAGTTCAAGAGTTTTGGTGTTTTAAATACTTCCATGTCCTCCCTAGGCAGTAATTTAATGCAATTTTCAAGCAGTTATCTAATGGAACCAGCTTTCTTTGCAGAGAATTTGAATGATTTGTTTTAAGAATAAGTCTTCAGCCAGGGCTAATCATCATCTGAAGATATCTAAGTCGAATTTGTCGATACGCAAGGTGTTTCCGACCTTATGGACCATCATACTGATAAAAGAGCTCTTACGTGAGTACGGAGGAACTTTCGTTGCTAAACCGAAGTCACTAACATCAGCGTTAAGAAGACCATCAGTTAGTTTTCCTATTAAATGTTCTGTAAATTAAAAAAAAATAGATTAGCTAGGAATTAAGACGGAAGTAAAATTTAATTAAAAAATCTACAATATACATTAGAAAATTGATTAAAATTTTAGCAATTTTAAACAAAAATACAAACTAGAATAAAAAAAATGGCTGTTTTGTTTTTGAAATGCCAAAATGACATTTCAATTTATCGCCTCCATTGGTAAATTCCAGTTAAAAAAGGTGAACAATTTAAGGTATCGCCACTACTTGCAGAAACGCATTTTTCCCCAGAGGCGATAAGTGATGAATAAAGCGTTTCATTTTTAACAATGCGTAAAGTTGTCGCCTGAGTTGCAGAACATTGGCACTGGTAAGTATTTCCCATAAGAGAAAACGAAAAAAAGGCTGTGAAAAACATTAATTTTACTAAGTAATTTTATATCAACGGGTACTCATATTATGAATGCAATGTAATAAGAATACATGTGAGTTTGTAAATCAAGAATATATGTCAAAAATTAATTTCAATTTGCTTTATTTTGTAGATAAAAAATACAAACAAGCCCGTATTGTTGTTTTTTTTTTCTTAAAATAAGCTCATGCCGTTATAGCCCGTTTTCATTAGGGCAAATTACGTAATTTCATTGAAAATTTGCAAATTGAGTCCCAAATTATCTCATTTCCCATACAATATAAAATTTCCAAATTGAGACAATTTGCACGAAATTATCTCGCAAATTGAATGAAACCATTCAGTTAAAACTAACATTCACTTAGAACACAACCTTTGCTGAATAAATTGAATCAAAACTGAATACAAACTGAACCACTTGATTCAAATTGTCAAACTTGACGTTTTCAAACAACAATAGTTTATTCTTACACGCTGTGCAGATGAAGAATTCTGAAAAACAAATTCTGCAATGTAAAATTTGGACGAAAATCTCTTAAAAAATTAAATGCATAACAGATTGTGTTCTTTCGGTGGATGGAAAAATTTCCGATATACAGGCTGATATCTCATACGGATTTGCTTGGAGCTACCGAAGACAATCAAGTATAAAAATGTATACTAATTCCAGAAATCCAGAGCATTGCTTAGGCAAAACTCGAACTTGGGACGAGAAGTTCTGCTGGATATATATACGATGAACTACCCAAATATGTTATGATAATGTGGCAAAAAACACTTTAAACAATGAATGATTGCGATCTGAATTTGTTTGTTTCTGGGCTCGCAAACAGATTTCTTTGTTACTTGGCTACACGAACTATTACAAAAACTCCAAGAAGTTATTTTACTAGCTGTAAGTATATATTGTATATATTGAATTGAAAATAAAAACAAATGATTTTCATTCTTGCAAAAAAAAAGGAAAGATAAGAAAGCAAAAAGACAAAAAACACTTAAATAGCCTCGGAACACAAATCAAATGAATCAATTTATTATCGATGTCTCCGCCGTCAAACTTGGAGCAAAAAATTGTTTTGAGGTCGATGGCAATGCTGTGCACAAAGACAAGACAAGATGAATCGGAACACAAAGATAAAACGGCTTTGATCTTAGCAGTATGTTCGCCACCACCCAATGGGAACACAATTGGTAAGTAGTATTATGTATCCCAATTCTTGTGTCCATCGTCACACTAGAACAACAATATTTCTCAAGATATTTTTTTAAAATAGGAATACCTTGGCAAGCATCCCGAAAAGAAAAAGGAGAAAACACACCCTTCTAGAAGACCTTCGATAAGTTGAAAACCTTATACACACGTCATCACGTTAGATTACTTCTAGTATACAAAATGAATTATAAACAAAAACTATGGTACTGTCTACCGATGCCAAATACAAGTTTCATTTCCCATATAACATAAAAGAAACCATATTCAAAATTTGAATTCTTCAAGGATCTTAGCCAAATAATAACTACATAATTGGAGGCAGCCCATATATCTGATGTTCTAGTCGACAACAATAGAGGACTTTGTTATAAGAAGTAAGCTAAGTATAGTGGTATAATGTAACAGTAATGCAATGAACATGAATTTTTAAACAAATACTTTTTTGTTGTCTTAACCAATAACGCTATTGAGCTGATAAGTGAAATCATATTATTATACTGTCGTGTAAATTAAAAAAAATACAAGTTTATTATAAATTTGAATTCAATTGTTTTTTATTTGTGATTTTAGATCTGTGATCTGAAATAAAATGGGGAAATTAAAATTAAGTAAGAATTTATAGCAATTCCTTTCTTTTTTGAGAAATCGTTTAGCTCATTCTTACAAAATTCGTCCGAGTATAAAAAACATTACAAACGTTCCAAATTAAAGCTAGTACAATAAAGTGTGTAAAATAACCTTATTAATATAGGTATATCAATTTCGATACAATTTTTTACACTTAAATTAAAATAGGTACGTGTGTATGATTTTAAATTATGTAAGTTGGGAGAGTAATATGTATCAAGATGGAACCTCTAGGTTTGTAAATGTGTACATATAATAACGAAAATGAAGGATATAGTTGGGTAGGTAGCCATATACATATATCTATAATTTAGTTGCAATATGCATACAAAAGGTCCATGTGATTTTTAAAGATACTGTATGTAGTATTCAGTGGCTTACGCAACAATTATTAAAAAGGGAATAATAATAAGGTAGAAATAAATGGATAATAACACATAATTGAATGTTTTTATTTTACTTAGTTTTTATAGTTTGAGGGAAAACAAATATGCCATTTGAAATCCATGATAAATAAGATTATTTAAAAAAAAATATCGTTGCAGCGGCTTCTTTTTTTAATAATTTTTGTATGTATAACATTTTATATTGCTTAGTTGTTATAGTTTGAGGGAAAACAAAGATGAAATTTAAACTCATGGATAAACAGGAATATATCAAAACAAATTTCAAAAATCGTTGCAGCTGTTTTTTAATAAATTAATTTTGTATGTATAAAATTTTGAAAACATTTTTAGAATAAAAAATTGAAACGCCATTTTGAAGATATTATTAATATTCATATAAAAATTTCAAAAAATGTTTTTATTTTTAAAAAAATCGAAAACCTTTTTTTTTAAATTTTCGTACGCAGTTTTATTAATTTTTTAATTTTAGTGAGCATTTGTATAAAAAACTATTTTAATCGGTTCATCCAATATTGAGAAAGTCGAAAATATGAAAAGTGGTTCTATTTGAAGTACTGTTAATAAGTACGCAAAAAAACAATTTTATAATTAAAAGTGAAAACACACAAATTCTTGGACCCGTTTTTGAGAAATACATTTTTTCCTTAAACGTTTTTTTACATTTGTACGGGAGGTACCGTTGTTTATTATTTTAGAAAAATATTTTTTTTAATATTCAAGATAATGTCAAAA
The DNA here is from genome assembly GCA_910595825.1 of Philhelius pedissequus. NCBI lineage: Eukaryota > Metazoa > Arthropoda > Insecta > Diptera > Syrphidae > Philhelius > Philhelius pedissequus. The sequence goes on from OU343160.1 coordinate 142,224,946, forward strand.
AACCACGAAATACGAAGTTTTGAAAAAATCTATTGAAACGTTTTCGATACGAAGTTTTGAAAAAAATCTATTGAGACGTTTTCGAAATTGTGAGTTTTCAAAAAAAAAATTAATTTCCAAAAAAAATTTGTTTGAAAAATTTTAGTATACAATAGTGTTTAAATTTTCTGGGAGCTTCTGCGTGAAAAAATTCAAAACAATCATATTAACCGTTTCCGAGAAAATCGAAAACCAAAAAAATGGTTCTACTAGAGGTACCAAAAATTACTATTTTTTTCCAAAAAAAATTATCAAAAGGTACCCTTTTCCTTCATTAATGAACAGTTTTTTTTTTATGAAAATCGTTGGAGCCGTTTTTGAGAAAAATAAGATTTTTGTTTTTGACCAAAAAAAAATTATGGGAGCTACTGTTATTTGTCGTCTTAAACAAACAATGAAAAAAACGTGTGGGCATATTACCGACAAATAATATGTACCAAGTTTGAGGCAAATCTATCAACGCGTTTAGGCTCTGTAGACTCGAGGACAGACAGACAGATGGGATTGGGGGTCCCACTTTTTTGGTGTTCTCTTTGATCGTAATGTCATGTTTTATTGTTAGAAAAAAATTATTTTTTTTTCGAATACATAACTTATGCATATAGTACCTATAATCGCAAGTAAAAATGTATGTAAATACATACATATGCTATCCGTAGCCCAATAAGGAATTGTATGTTCTCCCACTGAAACAGAAATAAAATGCAACTTTTACCCAATGCAAAAACATGAAAATGTATTCTTTTTTTTGACAATTATTTAACATTTATTTGACTTTTAATTCCTCAACTAAGAACAAACATAAAACTTTAACATTTTCATCTACATGAGAAGGATACTCCCACAGACTGGATAACCGAATCGAGTCGAATCCCTCTCGGCAATAGGCCGAGGCATTCCTTCTTACCTGTTACAATTTTTTTATATGACGTTCAGCTTGATATCGTTCCAGGATGGTTTTCGTAAAATCAATAAAGTCCTGCATGAACCACGTTCTATAGAAGATTTCGGAAACTGGTTCCTTGTAATTTAGCCAAAGCACTAATTTGCCTCAATGCTTCCTTTGTACTCTTGACAATGTCTTCGAATACACTGAACATAATGGCCAGTTTATCACATAATGGACCACCTGGGTTCTTGTTTTCCAGGCATTTTGTTTTAATTGTTCCAATTGAATTGCACAATGATTGACCACGTTTCTGAGCAGTTTGTCATTTGGCGAAATTATCGAGCAAGACCTTTGTGATTGTATCAAGACGTTTCTTGCAGGACAACAGTTGGTCACTTTGTAACTTTTGTTTGGGGATATCGAGAACTTTGGAAAGAATTTTGTTTCTTGCTTTTTATTAGACAATGTATTTTCTTACATCTTACAGGTGTTAGGGTTCAATGGACTTGAAGACGGCTTTAAATAAAAAAAAATTGAAAATCCAAAACATTATCATAAATTATAGCGAATTACGAACATTCATATCCCGAATATGTACTCCAATAATAGTCTATTTTCATCGACATACAAAACTCTATCTAATATATCTCTTTCATGTTCCTAAATAGTAGAAAACCGTCAATTTAAACAGCTAAACATATATTTTTTTTTAAATTACCAATATCAACGATGGATCGATTTTCCAAATCACTTGAAATAACTCTGTAGTTTTGTGGGGCTGTGGAATAAAATTAATAATTAAGGTTTTTTTCTTTTTTGTGTACAATCATATTTATTATTTTCTTTTGTACCATTTTTAGTATGGAGCACTATATTTTATGTAGGTTTTGGGAAAGGCCATCGATTAATAATCAACTTTTAACAACTTTTAGAACTGTCAAATGAAATTCAGCCAAATTCAGCCAGATGTCAAACGAAATGAGATAATTTGTAATGAAAACACTTTTTTTGTAATTTGCCAAATTACGTAATTTGAGCTCTAATGAAAACGCACTATTAGTCAAAATGATATCAAGTGCGTAGTATGATAAGGTGGTTTAAGATGCTAAAGTAACATAGGGGTTTTAATGACTTTGTATGTTGCCTTATTTTATGATATATATAGTATAAAAATACGGAAGATGAGCTTTTGCAAATATGTTTATAATATACATGTAGATATTTTTGTTAATTTAAGGCTTATAGGCATTTCTTTATTTTTTTATTGGCAGAAAACTGATTAAATCATTTGCGTTCGTGAAATAAATTAATATAATCCTTTTTTATAAAAACAAAAACACATTCTATTGAATAAATTAAACATTTGATATAAAGATATAAATAATATAATAACCTCTTCTTACGTGCATTAAATAAAAATGTTCATTAATTTTGTAGCTTTTATTGATATAAAACCTACGTACTTAAACAATGCATTAAAAATAAAATGTCTCAGAGTATCAAAAAACTTTAGGATTTCAGTAAATTATTACATGTGCAAACCAAAACACAATTATTTTCTTATTTTAAAATTAAGCAAAATTGTATGCACGAACACAAACCTTTGTTTTTTTTTATAATTTGTATGAAAAGATTATTTATTCCCTAAGCAACCGTTCAACTATTCAAACGATTCATTTTAAAAACAAACAAACTTTATGGAAAAAAATCATAATTTTAATAATCCTGGGTACGACCATCTGCCTTGTTTTTTCATAACCGATGATGTTGTTATTGTATCCTTGCCTTCAATACCCTCAATTTTGTTTAAGGTGAGTAAGAGAAAACTCTTTTAAATTACTCATTTTTTCCTATCCGTGAATACATGTGAGTGGTGGATTAAAAAACCCTATTGCTCAAACTGACAGCTCATTTTTTTTTTGTTGATTTGTCATAAGTCAATCTGACAGTTCTCAATTCTCTTACGAGAAATAAAATTATTTACTTTCATTTTCTCAATTGTTTCTTTTTATTTATTGTGTATTTCACAATTTTATTTATTTTAATCAAAAAAAATTGTGTGTTGCTTCGTCGCTTTGGCCATCCAAAATCAAATAGGAAGAATAAAACTAAAGAGATTCAAGTAAGTTCATTTTAAATTATATTATATTGATTTTAATTTATATTGCTCTTTCTAGCAAACAATTCCGCCAAAAGTGTTCCAATTTAATACGAAACTCGATCCTGTAACATCACTCTCACAATACTTTGTAGTTAGGCTGTGCTCGGAAGCCGAGTACACATTCTTTCGATCGAAATTTACAAGTACATAGTACATACATGTTATGTCAATCAAAGCACGTTAACCGATGAATTTCCTTATGAGAATTTGGCCAAATTCTGTTGTGCTTGGATATGGCCATTGAGGAGCATTCTAAGCTGAAACATTTCGGAGCCCGAAATTGAATCCAACACCCTTGGAACCGATTAAACCACCATACCACAGTCTGCGAAGTATTGGATTATGTAACTCATTGCGTGTCGACAACGGAGATTTTAGCTCGTCTTTTTTGGACAAATATATCGTGAGTGGCAATCTCATGAAAGAGATCGATATGCACATGTTGACCGAAACACCTCGGTCTGTATCTGTAGCTTCTATACAGATTTTTGGTCTGTCTGTGGATCAGCATTCAGTCAAGCAGAAGTAAGGTACGTTAAATACAAAAAAACCTAATTTGATGTATTTTTGAGTATTTGTTTTTCTTTTAATTTTGTAGGATAAACAACGCCTGCCATTCATCTCAAAATCATGACGAACAACAAGGTTCGTCTACACAAACAATGAAGTCCAGCATGAAGTCATTATTGCCAGATATTATAATTAAATACATTGGGCTCAATATTTTAAAGTGTTCTCCATATGTATATATATATATGTATATAGCTTAAGAATTGTGATTCACTTGAATTTTTTCTATTACATTTTTTTGCTGAGGTAAATTAACACTCAGAACAGTTACAATCATCTAGATCAAGCAAGTACTTTGGAAATGACAGCTTGTCCAAAGTAGCAAATCCAAGAAATTTCTACTTATATCAAGAAAAATCTTGAAATCAGTACTCACGCAAAGCTCTAATTTCCAAACTACTTGCTTGATTTCGATGATTGTAACTGTTCTGAGTGTAAATTAACCTTAGCTTCTAAATCCTTGCAATCATTTTATAATCAAATAATTATTTCGAAAAATTGCTATTTAAAAGTAGTTCTTTCGTGTTTTTAAAGTTAGACCGTTTTTTTAAAGGTGAAGTTGATCAAACATTCCCGAAAATAAACAAAGAATCATATACATGTATATATATATAAATACTGTATTAATGACAACACAAAATAATTAAAATTATTATTATTATTCATTACAAATAAGTTTGCTGCTCACAGAGATATATAGAACATTAGGAAGAATAGAATAAGATCACATTTTTGCCAGTGTGTATCGTCATCGGTCTCATTGACTGCAGCAGATATTTCTCCATTGAACTGAATCAAAGAACGCAAGGCACCATGCAAGCAGTTTCATAGAAATTGGATTCACACGCAGCAAATTTCCAACAAAAACTATCTGTAAAATAAAAATTTAAAAATCTGTAAATATTTAGAGAATTTGAAATCCGATTTTATGATTTTGGACTACCAATGGATGCTATGATAGATTTTTCAAGATTCGTAGTAGATTTTCGATTGCAATCCATCGCTGTGATAGGGCCGATTTATAAGTTTTAAATTTCGAATTTTCTTTAATATAACTAAACTTTAACGCTGTTACGAGAAGTATGTAGGTCCAATTATCATTAGGTAAGCTTAAAGCCGATGTAGGTAAGTTCTTAGTAAAATGAATAGAATTATTGTATGTTTCAGGAAATAGTTACTAGGTACCTACCTAAATATGTATTTTAAATCTATCTTATGGATTTTAATTCTGTAAATTGGGATGGTAAAATGTACCTACATTATATACGTATGTATATGGAGCCTAGGGATGTACATATGTAGGTACATAATAATGTATAATGAAAGTATTGGATGGTTATGGTTAGGTAGATCCATATATGCATATAAAACTTTATATGATAGTTTTAATATACATAATATTCATTTAATTTTTAAAGATATATAAATATTTATATAAATGTCGGAGAGTCCACCTAGTACATAATGTGTGTAGGTTGGTACCTATGCAGTGACCTAGATATCAGAAACTACTAACTCGATTAGAGTTTTGTACGTAATTTATTATTTTTGAAATGGAAATTGAAAGAATACTCAAATTTAATAAATAGTAATAGAAAATGAAAAAGCAGGTAATTTTTTTTATGTGAATTATATGCCCTTTGTACACATAAATATTTTGCTTATGAAAAGATTATGCTGTTGAAAAGCAAGTTATGTTCCCTAGTCATAAAACTTAAAACATGTTTATAAATTTAATTTGATCTGGCCCGATCCACAATTCACAACTTCAAGTTTCTATTTTTCATTTTTATTTATTAGTTGTAAACTAAATTTGAATATTTTTTAATGTAGCAAAACATTGACGCTATTAGTAGATAAGTCCAAATATGTAGGTAAGTTTTTAGTATAATGGATTGAATGGCTGATTCAAGGAATAGTTACTTAGGTACCTACATACCTACAAATTTATATTTTAATCTAGATTCTAGATTTTAATTACGGAAATAAGGATGATAATTATGTACCTACACTACATACAGATATGAATATGTGGGCATGTAAATGTGTATACATACAATGTACATTGAAAGTGTAGGTTGGTGATAAGTAGGTAGATATATGCATATAATTTTATATGATAGTTGCAATATACATAATATTCATTTGATTTTTAATGATATATAGGTATATAAATGTATGAGAGCCCAAATAGTATAAAGTGTAAGTAGGTAGGTATTCAGTGACGTAGATAGTAAAAACATGTGTATGTATGTAATTTAGTCATTATTATGCGTAAAAATGAAATATAAATAGGTAGGAGAAATGGATATACATATTTATATCGACCGACAGAGAGTCAGACGGAATATCAAGTTTGATTAAAATTTCGAGTTCGATTTTTTTAAAGTGTAAAATTTCAAAAAAAGGAAATCCGTATTCGAGATCACAAAAAAACAGTTTTTTATTGATTTTTAGTAAATTGTTTATAGTAATTAATTTTTTTATAACATAACTTATTATAATAAAATATACTACCAATACATTAAACGAATAAAACTTAACTTATTCTACTTACTATGGATTCTTTTCATTTTTCATCGTTGAGTAGGTCTACAAATGATTATGTCTCACACTATTCTTACATCCGATGGGAGTTGCTTTGAAGCACGGAAAATGCTGGACAATCCATGCATATATTTCTTTTACTGGCAATGTTTTCTCTTTGGAGCATCCGATTGCCATGAAGATGAAGGAACTGTTGGGAGTTAGAAGTTAAATATAACATTTTATTTTTGTGTCAAGTTTCAACTAACTTACCTACACCACCATATGGTGGTTTATTGTGTGTATGCACCTATGGATTATATGGTACTCCATCAAGTATTCCTGGGCGATAGCATTTCGGCAGCTAACCACTTGTTCGAGAATGCCAGGCAAAATCAATCGCTGATATGAGTCCAGCCAAGCGGATTCCAACTGCGACAATCGCACCAAGATAGTGCCAACCAAGATTTTCAGTTCTTCATGTTTCTTTTCTTTGCGTGTGTTCTCACTGGAATGACCTTTATGTTGCATTTGTACCCACAATTTATTCCTTTCAGCGAAGTTCATGAACACAAATTCTATAGCATCGAGTACATTGCCCTCGTTCTCATCTTCGGCAACTACAACATCCGGGAGTATGTTGCGTGTGCATTGCAGCAGGTAAATCTCAAAATGACACAGTTCGTCCGTGATGGCCATGTACAACACATAAGAGCTCTTTGGTGATAACTGTGCAGTTCTGAGATCAGTTAGCATTATGCTGGCGCATTTAATGGCTTCCATCTGACGATTTTTGTCAAAGAAGATTTCATTTGAAATGCTTGCTTTCGGACATTACCAATTATCTCACTGAGGAGTTTCTCTTCAAAAAGATGAAATCTTTTGTCGAAAAGCAGATCTTTTCTTGAATAGAATTCGCTATTAAATTATGTAAGGATATTTTTAATCCATAATTTCGATTTAAATATTCATTTGTAGGTATGTACCTATGTTAATATTCTTTGAATCAATCATTACATACAATTCTATGTATGTACATATACCTACTACCAGCGTCAATGTTTAGCTACGTTAAAGTTGTTAGCTATACAAGATGAAGTTCGTAGGATCCAGTCGTGCATTTTATTTCTTAATGGTTTTTTAACATTTGTATGGTAGGTACCGTAGTAATATAGTTTTTCAACTATTCAAGATAATGTCATAAAACTACCAAATACGTATACGATGTATGGGAGCTACGTTGTTTGTCGTTTTAAAAAAATGAAAAAAACGTGTGGGCGTATTACCGAAAAAACAATATGTAGCAAGTGTGAAGCAAATTTATCAAACTCTTTAGGCTGCAAACTCGAGGACAGACAGACAGGCGGAATTGAGGGAACAACTTTTTTGGTGTTTTCTATGATCATATGTCATGTTTGATTGTTAGATTTTTTTACCTATAATCGCAAGTAAAAAAAAACATACATACATAAATGCTTATTGCATTTTTAATTTTGTAATATGTTTGGCATTTTAATTTAAAATATACTCACTTTGTTCCTTGTATTGAAAGCTTATAGATGTTGCACTCCGACATAGAAAGTGTTGCAAGATTCTTTAATCATGTATACATTTGAATCAGGATACTAGATATGACCAAAGGAAGACTGACTTTAGAAAGATGCAGCAAACTGTTTCAAATTACGTATTAATTTGGAGCAGAAAGATCGTTCCTTGCTCTCCAAAGAAGCCAGGAACATTTCAAGTTCATCTTCAAACACTATCTTTACTTGCAGACTATTTGCCTTTCAGATAAAATATTCAACTTTTTCAATTTGTTTACGCAAAGTTGCATACAAATAGTTGATGCAGGAAACTGCGCTGGTCAAGGTGATGGATTTTAATTCAAAATTTAGACTCAGATCAGCCTAGAGATTCAAATATTTTATAATAAAATCTAATTATAATCGAAACTAATCGCCTGATCCGTAATTTGTCCACTGAACTTCTCCAGATGCATATCAATTGAATTTTGCATTTGGATGAACAGGAATTTATGAATAATTCCCATTTCTTTATTAAAAACTGCGTTGTTTTTGCAAGATTCTAGAATTTTTTTTCGAGTTGCGCAGACAATTATTTAGACTTTGTTGATGAAGTGTACTGTGGCATAATATGTAATTGAAGATATAATTGTCACTGCTGCTGGAACTATGTAGATGATGAAGTGTGTTTTTTTTGTCCCAATAATTAACTACCAGTGGCACCGTCTTAATATTCGGTTTAATTTTTGGCAATAGAATATCTACGTCAGGATATTTGATTAACACCGATGTAAGCATATGAGCTTCTTTTGTAGCATGCATCGGTGAATCCTTTTATTGTAATGCTTCACTCAGAATGGTTTTGCCTTGTTTTTCCACTTCTATGTGTGCTCCAGGCACGAACTTCTGAATACGTGTAGTATAATCTGAGCTGACAGGATTCACGTGACGGGGTTAAAATATTTATTGACTTGCGGGCGGCTCCTTTCACAGAATTCCTATGTTGTCTCTGTCCTTTTTACCGCCTGCAGCGAAGTTGGCTGAAATATAATAGGAAAAAATAATTTAATAGTAAAAAAGTTATGTAAACTACTAAAATAAATTATAAAAAATTATAATTATATTACAGAAATTGTAAAATACGTAATAAATTGAAACCCGCTCACTTTCGATATTTGTTTTGAAATTTTAATTTCTTTTTTTTATTTGTTTGTGGTCTGTCAAAATACTCACCTCGAATTGAGTAAGCTGGTCTTTTCTTGTGGTGGAATTTAGATACGTACGCTTCTACTTTTTGATTGGATTTTCTTCATTTTGAACATATAATTAATAAATATTATAATAATAATAAACAACAAAAAGCTTTTATTAGTATGTTTTTTGTTTGATAAAGGCTTTTAAAAATACAATTTAACTAAAAATCAATTAATTTTTCAATTTAACGGATTTCCATTTTGAAAATTTATAACTATAGTGTTTTACTTTTAAAATGGAAAACGATAAAAACAACCTACAACGAGAAACAATAACAACAACATCGGTTACGAAAAAGCAACACAGGTTCATAGCCAGGATTATTAAAATTACGAATTCTTGTACGTAAAGTATGTTTGTTTTAAAAATGAATCTTTTTGAATAATTGAACGTTTGCTTAGAGAATAAATAATTTCTTCATACCAATTATGGGAAAAGATATCTAAGAATTTTTAAAACTAAAAAAAATTGTTTTTTTGTAAAATGTTTTATGTTTTAATTTTGTTGTATTTGTTTTGCATTTTGCTAAGTCTACAATTGTTATGTTAAGTGTTATTGTAAAATACATCCTCGCGCAGAAAAAAGTTTTTTTTTTATTTTCACATAGCAGTCAATGTCTTTGGCCAATTCAAAACGATTTGTTTGGTAGCCTGCCCAAATTACTAAGTCTTCTCCTTTGAGGGACTTGAAGATGGTACCTAATTTCGTCAAGTCATTCAACAGCCTTGGTGGTGGCTTTGACAAGCCTCCTTCACTTAGGTGGTCCATCCATGAATACGATACGACATTTTCTTCCGCTCGAATTTTGTCTTTTAGCTTATGGCATATGTATCCGGCCATATTTTCTAGCCCATCGCTCTCTAAAGTGGCCAAAACTTGATCATCTTTGTTGCCATCAGTATAATCCTCTTCTGGTTCCCAAGCAATGCTTTGAAATTTAGTACCTAGAACACATTTCAGATTATTTGTTTGTATAAGCAAAAGCAATGTCTGCAAACCAGTCATTGGCGCTTCAAAATCTGGGGTATCGTCAAATAGCGTCATTTGCTGTCCGAAATAACATCCTCGTTGTGTCCTAAATGTGGGACCTTAATCTAAAGAGGAATTCTTCTCTATTAGGATGATAATAGAAGCCTCCCTTGCCATGTAACACACTAAATGTGTTGTGATTCAATCTGTACGACAACAAGTACTTGAATCCAAATCGGCTTGCGTCTAACAGGTGTTCTACTATTTTTTTTATTGTCCCTGGCCAAAACCCTAGTTTACCACTCAGTAAGCGTTTCCCGTGGCTTTGTACACTATTGGTATGGAACCAGGCTTAAGGCGAGGTCGTTTTTTATCCGTGCAGCCTATGAAGGTAGAATATATTTTTTATTTATTTATTTTAAAGGAACTCAAATGCACTTACCCAATTCAAATTGGAGGTTCGTTTCTATGTCATCCGCAGTAAAGTGGTCACTACAGATTCTAGCTGTTTTTGCATTAAAGGCATCCTTTACAAAAATGAATCCACATTTTCAGCAGTTCAGGGTCTTTTGGGAAACTGTGCTATGACACATCTTCTCTTCTTAATTTATTGTTTTTATTATTACATCTTACATCTAAAAAAAATTGAAGTGTCGTAAGGATGTATATATACATTGGGGACGTTCACTCAGTATTTCTCAGTAATCTATTATAACTTTCTGTTGTGTAATGAGTGCAAAAGCACATCTGATGAAAACACAGCTGTTCTCATGAAAGCTATCTTGAATTATCCCAAAAAAATTGGAATAACTAGCTACCCGAGAACAAATCTATATAACAGCTGACTCCAAAGTTCATTTACACAGCTTTACTCAGATAGCATGGTATGCAGGTTAATATTGCTAATAAGTTAGTGAACGCCCCCAATTATGATGAGAAGCTATGGGTGCATTCTATATGGAAAGTTGTTTGCGTGAGCTGCTTGTAGCACAAATAAGTTATACTAAGATCGGAAACATTCGTACGTTTCATCCCCCCAAATGCCATTTTCTTACCTTGATGTATTGGTACCTTTGAAACCCTATCCATGAATAGAATGGGAATTCGAGAAATAAAACAGAAACAAATTACTAGGCCAGTGTTAAGCCAGATATCCACTGTTCAAATGCATGACATGCACGTGCAAGTGTATTAGTGAAAAATTCACACGTATAGATTGGGTGTATGATTGAGTAAAATCAAATCTTTTTGATTTTCCTTCAAGCAAGCGTACTGCATTGAAATAGTGTATATGCAAGATTGATGTTTGATCATGCATGATTTGGCTCATTTGCGTATATTTGCGTATAGTTGAAGCAATAAGAAAATAGGAAGCGGAGAAGTAAAAAAAAATATATTTTAATTTAGCGATTTAAATATTAAAATAGGAAACGAAAATTGTATGATGAAATGGACAAAAACAAATTACTCGGGCAAAATTAAAAAAGTCTATTTTATATAGAAGAACGTCGCACCACACTGTGGATGTAAAAATAAAAGATTGAAGACTCATGCTTGAAGTGTGTAAATACAACTTCAATCTGAATTTTGAACAGTGTATTTCCCGCATTGGACAAAAGTATCTATAGTAAGATGAACAAAAAGATTCTTGAGCGCGTTTTTATCAATATATCTATTGGAAGATGAACGGAAAATTTACTTGTGTGCGTGTTCAGCTTGTTGGCAAATGTCAAATGAAAGCATAGGTTTCGGGCTTTATTTTATTAGTTTATGGCTTGTAGGCAACTTTGTTTGACAGCCTATGATTCCTATCTTCTTCTTTCTCGTCTGTGTTTGTGTTCATTCTTGTATGGCTAACAGGGATATCATATTTAATTTTGAGCATAAACAAGTAATGTAAAGACCGGAAACCTTTGCTTTCATTTGACATTTGCCTACAAGCTGAAACACGCACACAAGTAACTTTTATGTTCCTCTTCCTATAGACACATTGATAGAAACGCACACAAGAATCTTTTCTGTTCCTCTTCCTATAGACACATAGACAACACAGCCCAAGTAATTTGTTTTTGTTTTGCTTTTCGATTTCCCATCTATTCATGGATAGAGTGTCAAAGCTACAAATACAACAATGTAAACAAATGGGTTTTGGGGGGTGAAACGTACGAAGGTTTCCAATCTTTATTATGGCTTATTTGTGATTTTGAGTCAACGCCCCAATCATATCTATGTATCTTTGATATTTTGTTTGTCCATTCGGTTTTGTGGGAGAAGCATAAACTAAAAACATTACATGCCGTCTCCATTATCGATGAATTAGAGCATGCTTTTGGGATCGCAAATGGAGACCGAAATCCCAGCATTATTTTCAGAGCATGCGATGGAAAGCATGCTTTCATCGCATACGGCTCATCGCTTGCTTTATCGCAAGAACTCTCATGTCGATTTCGTTTCAACAAAAACATCGATCTACCGTCGATCCGCCGTCAATTTTTTTCTGAAAATCAAATTCGTTTCAAATTAAAACCAGTTTTTTTCTGGAAAAACAGATCCATATTGAATCTCTTTTTGGAGAAGAATTCAAAACGGATTTGTGCACAGATTCTTACACACACTACAATATTTGTTTTGAAGTTTCTCAATTGTTGTGTTGTGAATTAATTTTTATTTTGTGCCAGTGTACAGAAAAAGTAAATTAATATATTAAAAACTAGAAAAAATTGTTAAGAACTTCATGAAAACACATATTAAAAAAGTGCAAGTGGGTTTAGGAACTCCCTCGCGTCGGAATCGGGAAATTAAAACGAAATAATGATGTTTTAACGAATTGAAGATTTGTTTTTTTAGAGCTGCCAAGCAACACACACAGCCCCAAAAAGAGATTCGGTCCGTAATCGTTCGTTTCAAGGCAAAAAAGTATTGGTTTTAGTAGCGAATCCTAATTATTGAAACGAAATCGACATCAGTTTGTTGTTTGTAACAGCACGGACGAATCAGTTAGGTTAGCTGAAAGCTGTCACAAAGTCGGAACAAAACGCATATCAAATGAATTTTGCATTCAGCTGTTCTATACATTTGTTCTCAGATAGCTAGTTATTCCAAATTTTTTGGGATAACTCAAGATAGCTTTCATGAGATCAGCTGTTTTTTTCATCAGATGTGTTTTTGCACGCATTACAACAAAAAGTTATCCTTGATATTGAGAATAACTGAGTGAACGTCCCCATTGTTTTAAACTATATCTCAGATTTCGAAATCCAAAAAATATATGGTGAAATGCGTAAATTTGGACTGAAATCTACGAAATCCGAGACTTCGCTTCGGTGGGTACACAGCATAATGGAGACCGCATATAAGGACCCGAATCCTCTGCTTTCTTTTTGACATTTTCCTACAGCCTAAAACGCGCACCCAAGTAACTTCTGTTCACCTCCTTAAACTCATTGAGGGCGCTCGGTGTCGCAGCCCTTTCTGAAATAAACTAATTGCTTACGATTACGCCTTAGCTCCAAGTGAATTAAGCATACACTTATTGGGTAAAATATAAATTTTAAATGAATCAGGAAGTAAGACCGCAAATGTTTCAAAAGATGATGTATTAGGCACGTAATTAAAGATCACAAACACATATTGAAAGACCACTGATTTCATAGTGAGCTGTGCACTACGATACCATGGATCATATGCAACAATATTAGGACACATCATCTTTTTCATTTTTTAATGACAGCATATGTGAAAAAAAAACTGCAAATTGTTGTTATTTGTGGATAAATGGATTTTGTTCAAAATATGAAGTCAATAAAATAATATTTATTTATTTAAACAAATTGTATATTTATATCATTCGCGCACGAAAACTCCATTAATCCACATCGGACACACAATACAATTTCTTTTGCTGTCTGATTCCTAAATCTCGCCTTACGTTTCCAAAAAAAATCGTAATAATGTTTTAATTCATTCCAAACAAACAATATTTTTTGGAAACGTAAGGCGAGATTTAAGAATCTGACAGCAAAAGAAATTGTATTGTGTGTCCGATGTGGATTAATGGAGTTTTCGTGCGCGAATGATATAAGCATACAATTTGTTTTAAATAAATAAATATTGCGAACAATTTAAGAATAAAGTAAAGTCGGAGTGCTAAATGGATATCAACGATTTAACTTAAATTAAGCAAAACAACAATTTGAAGATATTTGTGTAATATTTAATTCTTTCATTTATGATTTGGGTTTTTGACTATGGTTTCCTCAACAATTTTTATTATCTTTTTTCCTGTCCATTGTACATCCGTTTTCAAAATGACCAAAACTATCTTCAGAACAAATATAATATTATAAAATGCAAAGTAACTAGACGTGCTTTTTTTCGTCATCCGATTATTCCTTATAGTGCACAAAGCACAACACTGCCTTAATTTTGACCTTGCATATCATTTTATCTCTTCGAAGTTCAACTTTTATTTATAATTTAAAATAAACATTAGTTTTCATTTTCTGTGTACTTTTATCGCGATCTAAATATGCCACCAAAAAACAATAAGCGATTCCGGGTACAACAACAAGACAGTGACGGTGATTCCTCTCCGAGGGATAATGGTGAAAGCAATTCAAATGGCATTGCTGACAAACTGTGGAGCCGCATGGAAATAAAGTTGGAGGAGTGGATGGTGACATTTAATAATTCGCTGGATGCTAAACTCGCCGCCCTGGAAGATCGCCTAAATTGATATTCGAACAACAACTGCAAAAGCGCATAAGGAAGTCAAACGGCTTGAACTCGTTGTTGATCAACTGGAAAGGGAGAAAATACGTTGTGATGCCATAGCTGCTGGTGTGCCAGAGATTCCTGGAGAAAATCTGTGACCATTTACAACAACATCTGTGCCACCGTAAATATTCAGCCCCCTAACATACAAAAAATCTTTCGCGCCAAAAACAAACAACATTCTCCTATCGACTCGAGCATCATACTGAAATTTGTGGACAAGCATGGGAAACAAACATTTATGCAAGCGGTAACGAGCTTTAGCAAAACAAAAAAAGCTCCGCTTAGCCTTTCTGATATAAGCTTTAATTCACCAAAAAGCTTTTTCACTAACGATAGTCTAACGAAAAACAACTACCAGCTGCAGCGCCTTGCATTAAGACTGAAACGAAAATCTCTAATCTCATCGGTGCATACATTCAATGGTCAAGTCTTCATCCGCAAACCTAACAACGAAACTCCATTCATCATTTATAATTTCGAGGATCTGAGGAATGCCGTCGGGCCTGACGTCTACAATGATCTGCAAAATTATGGTAGCTAAAATTTATATTTAAATGGAAGAATTTTTGTTTGTTTTTAACTTTCTTTCTTTGTCGCAACTAGTATCGTGATTTTCGTAACATAAATGTTGAATATTTATTTAGTGATTGCTCATCCATTGAATTGTACTCAATTTTTACAACATCAAACGTTGATTATCAAATTGAATGCCTTAATTTAGCAATAACTTATCTTTTTAACAAACACGTTCCCATTAAGACTCGGCTCAAAAGATCGCGTAGTTGTCCCTGGCTTTCTCTTGAAATCGTTAATTCAATTAAAGCAAGAGACGTTTCATACCGTCGTTGGAAACGATTTGGTTGTCTAGAAATGTTTCGACAATTCAAAACATCCCGTAACTTTGTAACAAAATTAATAAAATCAGCTAAATATAATTTTTATAATAACAGGTTCAACTCGGATCCAAGTATATTTGGAAAGAAATCAAGAATATTGGATTAAGGGGAGATTCTTCTATTTACGACGATAACATCGATTTAGAGGAGTTGAATCGAAAGTTATCTAATCCCCCAAGCCAATTCACCACTGGTTCTAGTGCCTCAGAGAACGATAGAGTCGATGATTTTTCTGTATGTTTAGTAAATGAATATCAAGTAGGTAAAGCAATATTTTCTATTAAGTCCAAATCGACTGCACTTGACAACATCCATCCAGACTTTTAAGATTCATTCTTCCTTTCATACTTCCTCACATAACACACATTTTTAACACCATCATAATGACCTCAACCTATCCCACTCTTTGGAAAAGATCTAAGATTATTCCCATCCCTAAACGAGGAAAGAAAATAGAATACAGGGGTGGAATCGGCTAAGGTGATTTGTGATTGTCACATTTCCGACAATCACATGTGATAATATAAAAATTTTCGTCTGTGTAAGGTGATCACAAAAAATTACACAAAACTTGGCACCACTTTAAGAGAAGTACTAAGATTTGACATAAATCCATATGTTTATGTTTGGTTTTGTTTGTCTGCAAATTGTTTTATTTGTTTTTTTTTTCATGCAATGTTGAGTGCCCAAACGTTATTAACCTTTTGATATTAAAAAAAAATGTTATAATTATCTCGCAATCCAAAAAAGTAGAAATAAAAAGTAGAATCTAGTCATTGAGTTCGCGAGATTAAATTAGGATATTTCCAATTTGTTGTACAAACTGAGAAAATAAAAATGTTTCGCTCGTTTGCCAAAAGTTTTTTAATTTGTACCTACTATTTATTTATTCTAAATGCCAATTAATTACAAAATAAATTAAAAGTTGAAATAAATATGTGTGAGAAAAACAATGCCTTTACCCACATGTACATACTTCTGTTTTATCGGATATACTTTGTTGAATGTAATGTATATGGGTATGCACATGTACATATATGGTTTCTATTTTCGGAATTTGTGAAATCATAAAATCAATTTTACAAATTTACAAAATTAGAAAACAAATGAATTTTATATGAAAATGACACCAAAATAGCTGTCACAAGAAAAAGTCACAAAAACGTGATTATCACATGTGACAGTCACCTTACGCAGCCCAAATTTATTTTTTGTGACTGTCAACTATCACAAATCACCTTAACCGATTCCACCCCAGACCTATAGCTATCCTTCCTTTGTTATCCAAGGCTTTTGAATCTATATTAAGTAACCAGATAAAAAATTATATTGAATACACACATCTTCTTAACCCACTTCAATCAGGATTCAGATTTGAATACAGCTGCATTTCAGCCCTTTTAAACGTCTCTGAAGATATCAGACAGAATTTAGACTCTAATTATACAACTGTGATAATCTTACTTGACTTTTCCAAAGCATTTGACTGTGTTAACTCTAATCTTCTCTGTGATAAACTGACTACTTATTTCAATTTCTCTGACACAACTAAAAATCTTATTTATTCGTACTTGACAAATCGCATGCAAGCCGTATCGTGTAACGGCAAAATGTCTTCGTTCCTTCCTTACAATGGCGGTGTTCCTCAAGGATATATCCTTGGACCCTTACTGTTCTCTTTGTTTATTAATGATTTGTCATCTGTTTTATCTTACTGTCAGTTTCATATCTACGCGGAGGATGTTCAGTTATATATAAGCTTCCCTATTGGTATGATTGAAGATGCTATAGAAAAAATGAACATTGATTTAGGCTCAATATTCGATTGGTCTAGTCGGAATGAACTCAAACTTAATCCGGAAAAAACGAAAGCAATCCCAATATGTAAAAATAAACCCCAGCCTCAAAACTTTCCTTCGCTTTTCTTAAACGCCTGCCAAATCGAATATGTAACAAATGCGAAAAACCTAGGTATAATTTTCAACAATAGACTGACGTGGGATACCCATATAGACTCTGTTATCTCCAAAATGTATGCTTCACTTCGAGGACTATCTGTTAGTAGATCAATTCTGCCTACTCAAGTTAAATTGAAGCTTGTTAAATCTATTATCATACGAGTACCAATAGTAGCATATGGGTGTGAGATATTTGCAGATCCTGACTCACATTCGCTTCGTAAGCTAAAGGTAGCATTCAATTCCATTGCCAGGTTTGTCTTCAACCTCCGAAGGTACGATCACGTTTCGTCTCAGGCTCGTCAACTATTAAATTGTAAGATTAGAAGCTTTTTTCAAGTATCGGTGTTGTTCCTATATCTTCAAACTAATTGCTAACAAGACTCCTAACTATCTGTTTAACAAGCTTGATTTTTGTTCCTCAAATCGTTTTACCTTGTTTTGCTCCCCCAGGTTTACCTGTTTGACATCACGGAGGCAATTTTTCGTTTATGCTGTTAGAGTGTGGAATAATCTTCCCAGTCACATGCGGTCTGGAATCGAACATAGAAAGTTTCATCAACTTTAAATATATTCTATTGGACAAGCTCTGAATAAGAAAAAGCGACCACTTAAATTAAGAATCCGTGCATTATTTCCATTAAAAAACCTATGTGGGAAGTAAGCAGTCGAAGAAATAGGCAGATGTTTTGAAGGTTATTCGGCGTTGCTGAAGCATGAACTTGTTTATTGCTTGAGACAAATGCAAGATAGTTCAGCTATAGTTATCGAAGATATTAAGCAAGGACCAATGGTGCGCCATGAAGCAGGTAAAATAATCATTGCAACGTTTTTTAAAACATTATAACATGTTTAATTTTTAGCTGAAGCTCTTAGGGCAATTGGTGTGGCTGAAGTTTTACCTATTCTTGAAAAATACGAAAACGACCCATGCGTAGAAGTTGCAGAAACATGTAAAATTGGACTAGATCGTGTTAATTGGCTAAAGAATGGCAACACTGTAGATGACAACAGCCCTTATCATTCTGTAGATCCTTCACCGCCAGCAAATCAACTTGATGTTGCTGATTTGAAGGGAACTTATCTCAATACATATGAATCTTTGTTTAACAGGTATCGCGCGATGTTTATTTTGAGAAACTTGCGAACTGAAGAAAGCGTTTTAGCTTTGACCGAAGGTTTAAAAGGTAAGAGTGTTCTCTTTCGACACGAAGTAGTTATTTTGTTGGTTTAGCTTCAGGAACTATGCAGTGTTCAATACCTAAAAGCTGGCGTCTTCTAAGCCAGCGGAAACGAAATGGTTGCCACGAATGCGCGGAAGCATTAGGAGCTATCGCAAGCAAGAGTGTATGAAGATCCTTAACAACTATGTGAATGATGACACACGAGTGGTAAATGGATATCGAAGATTTAACTTAAATTAAGAAAAAGGACGATTTGTAAAGATTATTCTGCATTAAATAAATGGAAAATGTTTTTATTTTGTTGTATTTTTTTGTTTGCATTTTGACAAGTCTACTATTGTTCTGTTAAGGGTTCTTATTGTAAAATACATCCGCGCTCGGAAAAAGTTTTTTTATTTTTACATCGCCAGTCAATATCTTCGGCCAATTCAAATAGATTTATAAACATTAGTTTTCATTTTCTGTGTACTTTTATCGTGATCTAAATATGCCACCAAAAAACAATAAGCGATTCCGGGTACAACAACAAGAAAGTGACGGTGATTCCTCTCCGAGGGATAATGGTGAAGGCAATTCAAATGGCACTGCTGACAAACTGTGGAGCCGCATGGAAATAAAGTTGGAGGAGTGGATGGTGACATTTAATAATTCGCTGGATGCTAAACTCGCCGCCCTGGAAGATCGCCTAAATTGATATTCGAACAACAACTGCAAAAGCGCATAAGGAAGTCAAACGGCTTGAACTCGTTGTTGATCAACTGGAAAGGGAGAAAATACGTTGTGATGCCATAGCTGCTGGTGTGCCAGAGATTCCTGGAGAAAATCTGTGGCCATTTACAACAACATCTGTGCCACCGTAAATATTCAGCCCCCTAACATACAAAAAATCTTTCGCGCCAAAAACAAACAACATTCTCCTATCGACTCGAGCATCATACTGAAATTTGTGGACAAGCATGGGAAACAAACATTTATGCAAGCGGTAACGAGCTTTAGCAAAACAAAAAAAGCTCCGCTTAGCCTTTCTGATATAAGCTTTAATTCACCAAAAAGCTTTTTCACTAACGATAGTCTAACGAAAAACAACTACCAGCTGCAGCGCCTTGCATTAAGACTGAAACGAAAATCTCTAATCTCATCGGTGCATACATTCAATGGTCAAGTCTTCATCCGCAAACCTAACAACGAAACTCCATTCATCATTTATAATTTCGAGGATCTGAAGAATACCGTCGGGCCTGACGTCTACAATGATCTGCAAAATTATGGTAGCTAAAATTTATATTTAAATGGAAGAATTTTTGTTTGTTTTTAACTTTCTTTCTTTATCGCAACTAGGTTTTTCCCTTTATTTACTTAAATCTTATGTTCAAGCTGATTCAGTTCAGAATGTTTCTCTATTGTATTTTTTCTTTCTTCTTTGTGAAATAAATGTGTACGATATTTCTGTTTTCGATTCCAGCCTCGTTTTAGACTTTTGTTGTAATGGGGAGCAACAATGATGCTGGCTTTCACAGTATAAACGAAAAAACAATTTTTTATTAAATACTCTTTGTCAAAATCATAATTGTTTGCATATTTGCCACATTAACGCACAGAGTCTTGTTAACAAATTCGATGAGTTTAAAATGATATTTGAAGATAGCTAAGTTGATATTATTTGCGTGTCTGAGACCTGGTTCAACCCGTCTTTGAGTAGTAGTCTTTTTTTACTAACTGGATTTAAAAAAACCATACACAGCTGATCGAACTCACTCTAGCGGGGGTGGCGTTGCAATATTTGTTAAGAATTATATCCGGTCTAGTAACGTAAAATGCTCTGATGGTATCCAAGCGTGTGATTACTATGTTATTGATATACTCGAAGGTGACAATAAATGCAGTATCGGTACTATATATATGCCACCAAGAGTCGCAAGTTCTGGTCTAATAACACCGATCGTAGAAGAAATGTGTTTTCGGGTACCAAAATTAATTGTTTGTGGTGATTTAAATATTAATCTCCTTCAACCCTCCTCTAAATGTTTCACAACTTCAATGAATTCTTTGGGGCTCTCCTTTGTAAATTATGTTGAACCGACTCATTTTAAGCCAGACTGTGCCCATCCCTGCTTGATGTTTTCATTGTTAGTGATGTTAGTTTTGTTAAATGTTCTAGTCAGTTATCCGTACCAGTGTTTTTATATCATGATCTGGTTTTTGCAACACTCGATATAAATCTTGTGAGCAAATCTCCGCAATAATACGAGTATCGTGATTTTCGTAACATAAATGTTGAATATTTATTTAGTGATTGCTCATCCATTGAATTGTACTCAATTTTTACAACATCAAACGTTGATTATCAAATTGAATGCCTTAATTTAGCAATAACTTATCTTTTCAACAAACACGTTCCCATTAAGACTCGGCTCAAAAGATCGCGTAGTTGTCCCTGGCTTTCTCTTGAAATCGTTAATTCAATTAAAGCAAGAGACGTTTCATACAGTCGTTGGAAACGATTTAGTTGTCTAGAAATGTTTCGACAATTCAAAACATCCCGTAACTTTGTAACAAAATTAATAAAATCAGCTAAATATAATTTTTATAATAATAGGTTCAACTCGGATCGTTCCTCCAAGTATATTTGGAAAGAAATCAAGAATATTGGATTAAGGGGAGATCCTCTGGTTACGACGATAACATCGATTTAGAGGAGTTGAATCGAAAGTTATCTAATCCCCCAAGCCAATTCACCACTGGTTCTAGTGCCTCAGAGAACGATAGAGTCGATGCTTTTTCTGTATGTTCAGTAAATGAATATCAAGTAGGTAAAGCAATATTTTCTATTAAGTCCAAATCGACTGGACTTGACAACATCCATCCAGACTTTTAAAATTCATTCTTCCTTTCATACTTCCTCACATAACACACATTTTTAACACCATCATAATGACCTCAACCTATCCCACTTTTTGGAAAAGATCTAAGATTATTCCCATCCCTAAACGAGGAAAGAAAATAGAATACAGGGGTGGAATCGGCTAAGGTGATTTGTGATTGTCACATTTCCGACAATCACATGTGATAATATAAAAATTTTCGTCTGTGTAAGGTGATCACAAAAAATTACACAAAACTTAGCACCACTTTGACATAAATCCATATGTTTATGTTTGGTTTTGTTTGTCTGCAAATTGTTTTATTTGTTTTTTTTTTCATGCAATGTTGAGTGCCCAAACGTTATTAACCTTTTGATATTAAAAAAAATTTTAAAATTATCTCGCAATCCAAAAAAGTAGAAATAAAAAGTAGAATCTAGTCATTGAGTTCGCGAGATTAAATTAGGATATTTCCAATTTGTTGTACAAACTGAGAAAATAAAAATGTTTCGCTCGTTTGCCAAAAGTTTTTTAATTTGTACCTACTATTAATTTATTCTAAATGCCAATTAATTACAAAATAAATTATAAGTTGAAATAAATATGTGTGAGAAAAACAATGCCTTTACCCACATGTACATACTTCTGTTTTATCGGATATACTTTGTTGAATGTAATGTGTATGGGTATGCACATGTACATATATGGTTTCTATTTTCGGAATTTGTGAAATCATAAAATCAATTTCACAAATTTACAAAACTAGAAAACAAATGAATTTTATATGAAAATGACACCAAAATAGCTGTCACAAGAAAAAGTCACAAAAATGTGATTATCACATGTGACAGTCACCTTACG
Organism: Philhelius pedissequus; assembly: GCA_910595825.1. Lineage (NCBI taxonomy): Eukaryota > Metazoa > Arthropoda > Insecta > Diptera > Syrphidae > Philhelius > Philhelius pedissequus. The sequence continues at coordinate 142,247,413 of OU343160.1, forward strand.
CAGCCCAAATTTATTTTTTGTGACTGTCAACTATCACAAATCACCTTAGCCGATTCCACCCCAGACCTATAGCTATCCTTCCTTTTTTATCCAAGGCTTTTGAATCTATATTAAGTAACCAGATAAAAATTATATTACACACATCTTCTTAACCCACTTCAATTAGGATTCAGATTTGGATACAGCTGCATGTCAGCCCTTTTAAACGTCTCTGAAGATATCAGACAGAATTTAGACTCTAATTATACAACTGTGATAATCTTACTTGACTTTTCCAAAGCATTTGACTGTGTTAACTCTAATCTGCTCTGTGATAAACTGACTACTTATTTCAATTTCTCTGACACAACTAAAAATCTTATTTATTCGTACTTGACAAATCGCATGCAAGCCGTATCGTGTAACGGCAAAATGTCTTCGTTCCTTCCTTACAATGGCGGTGTTCCTCAAGGATATATCCTTGGACCCTTACTGTTCTCTTTGTTTATTAATGATTTGTCATCTGTTTTATCTTACTGTCAGTTTCATATATACGCGGAGGATGTTCAGTTATATATAAGCTTCCCTATTGGTATGATTGAAGATGCTATAGAAAAAATGAACATTGATTTAGGCTCAATATTCGATTGGTCTACTCGGAATGAACTCAAATTTAATCCGGAAAAAACGAAAGCAATCCCAATATGTAAAAATAAACCCCAGCCTCAAAACTTTCCTTCGCTTTTCTTAAACGCCTGCCAAATCGAATATGTAACAAATGCGAAAAACCTAGGTATAATTTTCAACAATAGACTGACGTGGGATACCCATATAGACTCTGTTATCTCCAAAATGTATGCTTCACTTCGAGGACTATCTGTTAGTAGATCAATTCTGCCTACTCAAGTTAAATTGAAGCTGGTTAAATCTATTATCATACGAGTACCAATAGTATCATATGGGTGTGAGATATTTGCAGATCCTGACTCACATTCGCTTCGTAAGCTAAAGGTAGCATTCAATTCCATTGCCAGGTTTGTCTTCAACCTCAGAAGGTACGATCACGTTTCGTCTCAGGCTCGTCAACTATTAAATTGTAAGATTAGAAGCTTTTTTCAAGTATCGGTGTTGTTCCTATATCTTCAAACTAATTGCTAACAAGACTCCTAACTATCTGTTTAACAAGCTTGATTTTTGTTCCTCAAATCGTTTTACCTTGTTTCGCTCCCCCAGGTTTACCTGTTTGACATCACGGAGGCAATTTTTCGTTTATGCTGTTAGAGTGTGGAATAATCTTCCCAGTCACATGCGGTCTGGAATCGAACATAGAAAGTTTCATCAACTTTAAATATATTCTATTGGACAAGCTCTGAATAAAAAAAAGCGACCACTTAAATTAAGATTCCGTGCATTATTTCCATTAAAAAACCTATGTGGGAAGTAAGCAGTCGAAGAAATAGGCAGATGTTTTGAAGGTTATTCGGCGTTGCTGAAGCATGAACTTGTTTATTGCTTGGGACAAATGCAAGATAGTTCAGCTATAGTTATCGAAGATATTAAGCAAGGACCAATGGTGCGCCATGAAGCAGGTAAAATAATCATTGCAACGTTTTTTAAAACATTATAACATGTTTAATTTTTAGCTGAAGCTCTTAGGGCAATTGGTGTGGCTGAAGTTTTACCTATTCTTGAAAAATACGAAAACGACCCATGCGTAGAAGTTGCAGAAACATGTAAAATTGGACTAGATCGTGTTAATTGGCTAAAGAATGGCAACACTGTAGATGACAACAGCCCTTATCATTCTGTAGATCCTTCACCGCCAGCAAATCAACTTGATGTTGCTGATTTGAAGGGAACTTATCTCAATACATATGAATCTTTGTTTAACAGGTATCGCGCGATGTTTATTTTGAGAAACTTGCGAACTGAAGAAAGCGTTTTAGCTTTGACCGAAGGTTTAAAAGGTAAGAGTGTTCTCTTTCGACACGAAGTAGTTATTTTGTTGGGTTAGCTTCAGGAACTATGCAGTGTTCAATACCTAAAAGCTGGCGTCCTCTAAGCCAGCGGAAACGAAATGGTTGCCACGAATGCGCGGAAGCATTAGGAGCTATCGCAAGCAAGAGTGTATGAAGATCCTTAACAACTATGTGAACGATGACACACGAGTGGTAAATGGATATCGAAGATTTAACTTAAATTAAGAAAAAGGACGATTTGTAAAGATTATTCTGCATTAAATAAATGGAAAATGTTTTTATTTTGTTGTATTTTTTTGTTTGCATTTTGACAAGTCTACTATTGTTCTGTTAAGGGTTCTTATTGTAAAATACATCCGCGCTCGGAAAAAGTTTTTTTATTTTTACATCGCCAGTCAATATCTTCGGCCAATTCAAATAGATTTGTTTGGTAGCCTGGACAAATTATTAAGTGTTCTCCGTTGAGAAGGATTTGAAGATGTTATCCAAGTTCGTCAAGCCATTCAACATCTTTGGTGAAGCTTCGACAAGTCGCCTTCACTTAGGTGGTCTACCGATGAATACATTTTCTTCGGCTGGAATTTTGTTTCTTAGTTTATGGCATATGTATCTGTTGAAAGTATTTATTAAATATGATTACTTTGTTAGAATTACTTAACAAATTCTAATCATATTGTGTTGGCGTGTATGCCTGGGTTGATTTGTACTTACGCTGGCGGACGTGCGTCTGTCCGATTCTGGTGATGTCTTGCTGGCGGACGTGCCTCTGTCCGAATATCTGATAAATATCTTGATGGCGGACGTGCGTCTGTCCGAATATAAGATGTCTTTGATGGCGGACGTGCGTCTGTCCGAATCTAAGATGTCTTGATGGCGGACGTGCGTCTGTCCGAATATGGCCTCGGCTTCAGACTTAGCCAAGGATTAAATTGATTAAAGATGTAAGCCCAAATGTGCCCGCAGGCACTCGAGCAAAAGCTGAAGGTTTCTTGATGGCGGACGTGCGTTTGTCCGAAGATGGCCTCGGCTTCAGACTTAGCCAAGGATTAAATTGATTAAAGATGTAAGCCCAAATGTGCCAGCAGGCACTCGAGCAAAAGCTGAAGGTTTCTTGATGGCGGACGTGCGTCTGTCCGAATTTCGGTCTGGTAAAACCAGACTCAGTAAATGCGAATTTTATGGGAGCGAGTTGTTGGCATGCGAGAGAAATGGTTTTTGCAATGCGATTGTGCGTTGAAATAAAAGTACGATAGGTGTTCTTACATTGCTGTATGTTTTGTGCAATTACTTTTAATATATTTTACTTTATACAAAACGGCCACTTATACAATATTCTTGAATAAATTTTCTTTTATTTTCTTTAATTTTCACCAATATTATATATTTTTTTTTTTTAATTGAAGTTTTGTGGTGGAGATGCACGATGTGCTTGCTTAGGCTATCAAACGAAAAAGGGAAGAAATTAGAGGCAAACCGGAAATGCCCACCAACTTACAATGGGGGTTTTTCCTTTTTACGTTGGCTGCCATCCTCGATTGTAGTAGATGATGGGTGCTGCCAAATTGTCATATGTGCGGTAGCACAGTTTAGCACTAAATCAGTGCGGTGGCACATGCTAAATTAATCTGACTACAATCGAGGATGGCATGAACATACCGGCCCTCCTTGGCAGACTATGCCAACAAATACTTTACTTATTAATAATTTAATAATAATTAAAATTTAATATTATTGATACATTTATTTTTTTTTTTTTTTTAATTTTGAGCACCCAAGTTTTAGGTTACTTCAACCGAAACGGGAAAGGCGGAAACCCCATTAACTGACTTAAAGGCAGGGTAAAACGCAAAGTTTAACTATTGGTCGCGTGATTTCGCCGAGTTGAGTTTTGATTGTCGCGACTCTTACCCTCCCGTCCGTGCCAGGGTTTACTTTTATTACGCGTCCCAGCCGCCATTCCGTTGACGGTAGGTTCTCCTGCTTTATAACTACTAAGTCGTTCGGTTTGACATCCTCTTTTGGCTGTTGCCATTTTTGTCGCTTATAAAGTTCCTTGAGGTATTCTTCCTTCCATCGTCGACATAGTTGTTGTTAAAAGCATTTTAATCTTTCATACCGATTGATAATCGTAAGTGGTTGTGCTTCGATTTCCTCTTCGGGGAATGATAACAGAGGGCTACCGCGAAGGAAATGACCCGGGGTTAATGCCGACAGATCTGAAGGATTGTTCGATGTTGGGGCAATCGGTCGAGAATTAAGACATGCTTCGATGCGCGCGAGCAATGTAGAGAATTCCTCGAAGCTGAGGTGACAAGTTTTACCGAGTTTTCGCAGATGGGTTTTTAAGCTTTTCACACCCGCTTCCCACAAGCCACCCATGTGGGGTGCCCCAGGAGGAATGAAATTCCATTCAAGCCCTTGAATCCCGTATTTTACCCGAATATCGCTTGAGGCGGATTGTAAGAATTGTTTAAATTCTCGTTTTAGCAGAACGTTTGCCCCGACAAAATTCGTCCCATTGTCTGAAAAGACAGCTTTAGGTAGACCTCTTCTGGAAACGAACCTAGCAAACGCATCTAAAAATACACGCGAGGAAAGATCGCTAGTCCCTTCAAGGTGGATGGCTTTGGTGGAAAAGCAGACGAACAGGCATACATATCCCTTTGTCAAGCGGCAGCCTCGCAACCGAGCGCTTTTAATTTCAAAAGGGCCAGCGAAATCGATCCCAGTGTAGTGGAAGGGGGGTGAAAACGTTACTCTTTCTGGAGGAAGAGCTGCCATTAATTGCGTGCGGAGCTTTTGTTTGTGGATGCAGCATGTCTTACACCGATGAATGCAAAGTTTAATCAAGTTCTTGATTTTTGGAATCCAAAACAGATTCCGGATGAGCTGCAGCATTAGGGCGTTTCCACCATGCAGAGTGAGATCGTGAATGAATTGAACCAGAAGCGAAGTAAATTGTGACCCGTAGGGTAAAATAATTGGGAAACGTTCATGCCAAGTAAGGTTTGCATGGACGAGGCGACCATTTACACGTAAAATTTTATTTGAATCAAGGGCTGGATTCAAAGACAGAATTGAACTTGAGGCTGAAATTGGTTTTCCTTCAGCAAGAGCTTCATATTCGCGGGACAAATGCAATTTTTGGCTCTGAATGATTAAACGGGTTTTAACGAAGTTAATTTCCCTTTGAGAGACGCACGACAAATCTGAGGCGAACATAGTAGTAGTATCTCGACGGAGACGATAGTAATAGCGGAACACGTATGTCAAAACTCGAAGCGCTCGTGGTAATGACGAGAATCGCAACAAAAGATCTTCGGTGATAGTTGCGAAAGCTACAACCTTTTTGACTTCCAGCTCTTCCTCCGATTCTATACTTGGCAAGCTGTGCGGCCAACAACCTTCCGATTTGCGCAACCAGTGGGGACCTGTCCACCAAAGGTTATTAGTGCGCAGATCAGTTGGGGAGAGCCCGCGAGTAGCCAAATCAGCTGGGTTATCGATAGACCTCACATGTTTCCAGCGAAGGTTTCCGACGTTATCGAGAATCTCACTGGTTCTATTGGCCACAAAAGTTTTCCAAGTACTTGGGTGCTTTTGCAACCAAGCTATTACAATGGCGGAATCGGTCCACAGATGAGTTTGGTACGAAGTAACTGGAAATTGCGGAGTGTATATTTTGATTAATTTCGAAAGTAACACAGCTCCACAGAGTTCCAGTCTGGGCAAGGACACTGTCTTTAATGGTGCAACTCGCGTTTTTGCACAGATCAAGTGAGTGCTTAAAGTGCCATCGCAACTTTGAATTCTTGCATACAGTGCGGCCGCGTAAGCTTTTTGTGATGCATCACAAAATCCGTGGAACTGCACAGTTACCGACGGCGAATACTCAACCCAACGCAGAATCTTAATAAATTGAATATCGGAAAATGATTTCACAAATGTTTGCCAAGTATCTAAGCTCCGACCGTGTATAGCTTCGTCCCAATCAGTTTTTTCCACCCAAATCGTTTGTATCAGCATTTTAGCTACGATAATAATTGGAGCTAGCCACCCTGCTGGGTCAAAAAGTTGCGCGATCTGAGAAAACACTTCTCTTTTACTTGGGCTGGTTGCCAAATGAATAAGGGGAACCGAAAAATGAAAATTATCTTCTTTAGCATTCCAGCGAATGCCTAAAGTTTTGGTTGTGCTCTCTTTATCGAGCTTTAGAAAATTATCTCTTAAGATATAATTGCCTGGAAGGCCGTTTAAAAGCTCCGGGGTGTTAGATGTCCATTTGCGCAGAGGAAACCCTCCAGATTCCAGCAGTTCTATTAACTCACCTTGTGCCTGTTGAGCAGTGGAAATATCATGAGCACCCGAAAGGACGTCGTCGACGTAAAAATCTTGTAATATAATTCTGGACGCAAGTGGGAATCTTGCTTCGTTGTCGTTTGCCAGTTGTATGGCCAAAAATGGAGCGCAATTCATACCGAAAGTCACCGTGAGTAACTCACAATCGTCAATTGGCGCTTCCGGTGTTTGCCGAAATAGAATCCTTTGATACGGAGTATCACTTGGATGGACGGCGATTTGGCGATACATTTTTTCTACGTCCGCATTGAAAACATACTGGTAAAATCGCCAGCGCACGATCAACGAAGTAATGTCCCTTTGAAGAACGGGTCCTGCGTAAAGGAGTTCATTCAGACTTAGACTGGAGGCACTAGATGCGTTAAAGACAACGCGCACTTTAGTTGAGGAACTTTCGGGTTTCAGTACCGCATGGTGTGGCAAATAAAATGAGGACACGTTGCCATCCTTGACAATTTCCGTACTTCCCACCTTTTTCATATGCCCCAGTTCGAGATACTCGCTAAGAACCTTAGAGTATGTGGACTCTAAATCCTTGTTTCGAGTTAGAGATTTCTCTGATTGAAGAAATTGTCTGAGTGCTATGTGTCTTGACCTACCGAGTTGTTTGGCAGACCGGTCCGATTTAAAAGGTAACCGAACCACATAACGTCCGTCCGTACGGCGAAAGGTTGTATTTTTGTACAATTCTTCGCAAAATTGGTCTTCGGCCGATGCGATCTTTTTGGTTTCCCGTACCTCTTCTAACTCCCAGAACCGTTTGATTTGCTCATCCAACTTGTCTTCTGTGTGATCTTGGACGAAGGTGTTGAAGGCGTTGAAGGATTGTGGGATGGGACCCGACAAAATCCAGCCAAAAATGGTGTTTTGAGCCACCAAAGATTCACAGACGATCTGCAGTCCCTCTCGGACTATAGCAGGATACAAGTCCGCACCAATAAGCAAATCGCTCCTGGAGGATTTAGAAAAGGTGGGATCAGCCAAACAAAGAGCCTTTAATTGCGAAGAGCGGATATGAGTCATTGTGTAACTCGGAAGATCGTTTGTAACCTTTCGTAACACAAAAGCATGACACTTGATGTTATTTGACGGATCTTCATTGTTGGCGATAGAGAACGTACATAACTTTCTGGAGCTTGCCGCATGTGAAGCGCTAACACTCGAGATTGACACATTGATTGGCAATACTGGTAAGTTGAATCGCCTTTGTACTGCTTCGGAAATTAGCGACACTTCTGATCCTGGATCGATAAGTGCGCGAACAGTATGATTGGATTCGATACCAATGATCTTAACCAGCGCCGTCGCTAGCAGAACTTGCCTCTGAGAAGAGACTAAATGTGATTGGTAATTGAAGGTTTGAGCAGTGGACTGTAAATTTGTTGCGGTACCAATGTCGGAAACATGTGGCAGACTTGTATTTGGCGAAAACCTAACATGCGTAGCCTGTAGATTATTCGCAGAATTAATGTCGGGGACATGTGAAAAACTTGGCCTTGACGGAGTAAAACTAGGTGTTTGATTGGAAGTGTCAATGCTGGAAGCATGTGACACTCTTCCATTGAATGGGATTACTGAAACTCTGCTGTTCTGTTGCTCCATAGTCGTACTGTCAGTACCTCTGTGTAACAGGGTATGATGTCGTTTTCCGCACGTAATGCAAGAGAACCGACTCGTACATTTTTGTGACCGATGGTCCGGAGACAAGCAATTAAAACACATATTGTGATTCTGAACAACCTCAGCCTTATCCGAAACAGGCATCGCTAAAAATTTGTTACAACTTCGAAGATGATGTTTATTGGAACATAATTGGCAACCCGATGCTTGAGTTTTAACTAGATGGACATTTGAGCGATTATTTGTACCACCGTTTTTCATTGACTTGGATCGCGTTGTGGAACTTGAAAATCCTGGGTTATTAGTGTCGGCAATAGTTTCCAATACTTGAAAACGGCTGCTTAAAAACTTATTGAGCTGCTCCCATTTCGGCACCTTGGACGGATCGTCCAAAGATTGTTCCCATAACGCAAGGGTGGAAGTTGGAAGTCGGCTGCAGCACGAATACACAAGTATTGGATACCAGTTATCCACGGAAACACCGTGGCCCTTTAGTGCAGCAAGCGAATCATTAATGTGACTTTGTAACCTCTTAATCTCCGAGGCAGATTCATTGGCACACAATGGAAGATTAAGTAGCTTTTTGACATGGTTATTGATGAGTATCCTTTTGTTCTCATACGTAGAACGAAGTGCTTCCCAAGCCAATGAAAAACTTGAATTCGTTAAAGGAAACTTGCTCACGATGCTGAAAGCTTCGCCTCTGGTTTTTGCCCTAAGATGGAACAATTGTTCAACTGGTCCTAACCTCGGATGGTTGATATATATCGCTTGAAACATATCTTTAAAAGCCGGCCACGAAAGGTAATCGCCATGGAATAGTTCCGTGTCGCAAGCTGGAAGCTTGATACAATGTGGCGAAGCGACTTGATTAGATAAACCATTGTTGACCATTTGATTTTGGACCGTAGACGCCGAAGGAACATTTGTTCCAAAAAAACCAGGGGAGGCTGGAGCAGTAGTGAGTTTGGCCATCAACTCAAAGAAAAACCCTAAGCATGAAATGTACGTCTCATTCGAAAGCTTGTATTTAGACTCAAATGTCTCTAAATCCTCCTCGCCAAACTCGTTGGTACTCAAGCAACATCGAGTGTATTTGGATTTCACCTCAATCCATAAATCCTTCAACTCTTCTTTTCGCGCCGACAACGTGGAAACTGAATGTTTTGCCTCGGGCAAATCTTTGACCGTTGCGGAATATTTGACCAATTGATCAGCAGCGTGAATGAATTCACGTAGGTCTTGGTTGCTAGCCATGTTAGTGGAGACTACGTTTATTAAACGAAGTTTACGCTTAACAAAAAAATTAAGAATCAACCGGTCAAATTTATTAATGCCACAGAAGGTACTCTGGTTGAGTTCACGACCGCTAAATGAAAAATGTGTACCTAATCGCAGTAACGTTGCCGAAGCCCGGTTGTCTGACTAAATCCACGAAAATTGTGTATACAACAACACTTAAAATACCGTACCGAATGAAAAGAAAGAAAAACCTAAAATCACCTGAGCGAAAAAGCACTATTTTGATGTCACGGATTTCAAACCGACCGACTCGTGGTACATGTGCAAACAGAGCGAAAACTTTCTATCAAAATGGGTACGACCCGAGCGAACCAAAATCACCGACCAATAATTAAAGAACGCGTTTATCAAATTTCTAGTAATTATTGCCACGAAAAAAAATAAATGTATGTACATTTGATCTTGAAATGTAATATATGTGTAATATAATAATATAATGAGAATATATAATACTATAATAATATATAATAAAGAATATACTCAATGCAATGACGATCTGATGATCCGGCTCCGATGGACCAAATGTTGGCGTATATGCCTGGGTTGATTTGTACTTACGCTGGCGGACGTGCGTCTGTCCGATTCTGGTGATGTCTTGCTGGCGGACGTGCCTCTGTCCGAATATCTGATAAATATCTTGATGGCGGACGTGCGTCTGTCCGAATATAAGATGTCTTTGATGGCGGACGTGCGTCTGTCCGAATCTAAGATGTCTTGATGCCGGACGTGCGTCTGTCCGAATATGGCCTCGGCTTCAGACTTAGCCAAGGATTAAATTGATTAAAGATGTAAGCCCAAATGTGCCCGCAGGCACTCGAGCAAAAGCTGAAGGTTTCTTGATGGCGGACGTGCGTTTGTCCGAAGATGGCCTCGGCTTCAGACTTAGCCAAGGATTAAATTGATTAAAGATGTAAGCCCAAATGTGCCAGCAGGCACTCGAGCAAAAGCTGAAGGTTTCTTGATGGCGGACGTGCGTCTGTCCGAATTTCGGTCTGGTAAAACCAGACTCAGTAAATGCGAATTTTATGGGAGCGAGTTGTTGGCATGCGAGAGAAATGGTTTTTGCAATGCGATTGTGCGTTGAAATAAAAGTACGATAGGTGTTCTTACATTGCTGTATGTTTTGTGCAATTACTTTTAATATATTTTACTTTATACAAAACGGCCACTTATACAATATTCTTGAATAAATTTTCTTTTATTTTCTTTAATTTTCACCAATATTATATATATTTTTTTTTTTAATTGAAGTTTTGTGGTGGAGATGCACGATGTGCTTGCTTAGGCTATCAAACGAAAAAGGGAAGAAATTAGAGGCAAAGCCGGAAATGCCCACCAACTTACAATGGGGGTTTTTCCTTTTTACGTTGGCTGCCATCCTCGATTGTAGTAGATGATGGGTGCTGCCAAATTGTCATATGTGCGGTAGCACAGTTTAGCACTAAATCAGTGCGGTGGCACAGGCTAAATTAATCTGACTACAATCGAGGATGGCATGAACATATTGTTTGATTTTATATATCAAATAGAAAATACAAAATATAAAATGTTTTCTATTTAATATCATTCCTAATAAAACCTTTGTTAATTGAAGTTGTAACTAACTGTAGTTTAACAGGTCATGGGCCCAGTCTGCGAGAAATAAATACAAGAAAATAAAATCAGAAATCAACGAACATTTTTGGAGTATTTTTGTTTTTAATAATTAATTTGAATCAACAGCTATTGGCGCTTGAAAAGGAAGTGCGGGTTATAGACGTGCTACTGAAACTTAATGGAAGGCGATTTGAACAGAATAAACAAGCTTCCAGGAGGCGAAGGTTGGGCAGTCTGGAAATTTCAAGTAAGGGTGCTTCTGAATGCATCAGATATTTATGATTTGGTAACCGGGGGAAATAAGAAACCTGTCTTATCTACGATTGGAAATGAGACCGCAGCACAATCTGAAACAAGGCATAAGGCGGAACTTATTCTGTGGAAGAAATTGGACAGCCAAAGTGAAAGATTTATTGCACCTACAGTTGGACAACAAACCATGTCACACATTATGCATTGTGGATCTGCCGAAGAGATGTGGAATAATTTACATTCGGTGTACGAACAAAAGTCATCAACAAGTCTACACCTTTTACAACAACAGTTTTATTGTCTTTCTTTAGATTCTGCTAAGGATTTGGCATGTCACATATCGAAAGTGGAAGAAATGGCTCAGCGATTAAAAGAAGCTGGTGAAATAGTTTCCGAATCGATGATTGTTACCAACATTTTGATGACCCTTCCGGAACACTACAACAATTTTTTTAGTGCTTGCTAGTCAACCAGTGATGAAAGGAAAACATTTTCGAATCTAATAGTGCGTTTTCATCAGTGCTTAAATTACGTAATTTAGCAAATTACATAAAAAGTGTTTTCATTACAAATTATGACATTTCGTTTGACATCTGGCTGAATTGGGCTGAATTCGGCTGAATTTCATTTGACAGTTATTTGCCATTAAAAATTTCATAAGACAACAAATTGTAAAATTTTAAATTGGAAACGAAAAGATATTTTAATTTATATGGATACACCTATCTTAATAAATACAAGTCAAATTGCAAGGAGCATACAATGATGTGTTCGTAATCTTTTAAGAAGAAGGGCTCAATTTACCCATCGCCGACAGCAAAGAAGGCGGGCAATGAAATTTATGAAGTTGAGAATTTGTATACTTTCAGAAGTAATCTCAAGCTGGAAGAATCCAAAAAGGTTCTGGAAGGAGGTATTTACATACATATATAATATTTCCAAACTAGGTGTCTCCTTAACACAATTTGTTTGTGGTTTGCAGCCTCGAGAAAGCCTTTTTTGGGAAAAGGAAGTTCCCGAATCCGGGGAAGATTTCTTTACAGAAAACTTCCGCATGAGTCGGGATGCTTTTGCTACTTTGTGGTTACAACTTAGATATTTGGAAACAAAGGAGACAAGCTTTAGAAAGCCCATACCACTTGACAAAAGGATTGTAATTGCTCTGTATTCATTATGATCATCCGCTGAGTACAGAACAATTGCTATTCTTTTTGGTGTGGGCAAATCTACAGTTTGTTTCCTATTAAAGGAGTTCTGCATAGAGCTTTGGCGAGTACTACATCCAATATACGCCAACAAGTATCCCCTCAACGAAGCAACTATTCACGAGTCGGTGGAAGGTTTCCAACGTTTGGGGTATCCTCAGTGTGTGGGTGCTATTGGTAAATGTTTTTGATTGTAACTCAAGTTCTTAAGTTTTATCTTAATATATTCATAGATGGATGTTATTTAGAAGTTCGGCCACGAAAAGAGGACGCCATTGACTATTATAGTTATAAGGGTTGGCACTTTGCAGTTCTACTGGCATTGGTTGATTAAAGGTACAATATTAAATACCAATTGAACTTTCTGTATTGATAACCATAACCGTTTAGGTACAGATTTCTCTATATCAACATCGGAAGTCCCGGTCGTTGTAACGACTCCCAGATATTTGAGAAATCGTCCCTTAAAACTCAACACCAAAGTTCCATATTTACAGATATGGCAAAAGAAATATCTGGAGTTTCGGTTCCAGTTCATATGATTGGAGATTCGGCATTCCGTTTTTCAAACATTATGATGAAGCCGTATCCCTTCAGCGTTTTTTCGAGTGCTTGTCAGAAAAATATCAACAACAGTTTATTCAAATGTAGAAGAGTAGTGGAAAATGCGTTTGGCCATTTGAAGGCGATATTCCGAAGGATGGGCAAGAGTCTTGACAACCACATTGACAATGTCAACAGCATTGTGAAATGTGCGTGTGTTTTGCACAATTTTCTGAATGAAAATAATGACAACATACTCGTAAATGATCACTGGTTACAACAAAACAAAAATCAGAACAATAGAGCCCAACCAGAAGAAAATTCCACTTTGTTCGATGATGACCTAGATGCCGACAAAATAAGAAACGCAATAAGCGAACACTTTTGTGAGTATTTTATACATTGCAAAACTCTTCTATTCCAGTTTTTACCAAAAATGAGTTTAATATGAGGAAGTGTTCAAATCTACGTATTTAACTTAAATTTATCGAAACTTATTACTACTACACATTAATACGTACTTGAAAGGTTGTTGTTTTTTTTTTCAAAACTACACTTTTCCTGGAAAAGAGAAGAGTTTTGAAATTATACCCCTGAAAAATACTATTTTTTATATTTGGAATATTAAACGCCTGATAGCGAATTATTAAACAAATTTGATTATCTTAGAAAATGTTTTAAATAAAAAAAATGCCTGCCTATATTTTTCCCACTTACGGTTTTGATATCAAAATACCAAACAAAACTAGTACTTACTAATACTTATTAAAAATAAATACTAAATACTAAAAACACCATCTCTTTATAAAACTCGTATTCGTCATATATGTACGTATCCAACTTATGAGTTCTACTTAAGTTGAGAAACGGAAAACATCATAATTCCGAATCTAATATTAATCAGAATTAAATTCGTGTTTGTATTTTTAGGCTTCAACGTTGTTTTGCATCTTTGGAATATTTCCGCTATTTTATTTAATAGACAGAACAAACCCCCACTGTTGAAGTTAAATCAAATTAAGTGCTTGATCCGACTTTCTTGCAATTCAGTTGATGCCTACAAATATATTCTTCTTTCCAAATTTGCGTACATACTATAAACTATCGGCGAACCCAAAAGGTCTTCCAAAAGTTCTGGAGGTGGAGCGATTGTGGTGAAGTTTGTTGGAATTGAGGAAATCCCATTCACTGAATGACTTTCTGCCGGATATATTTGTTTATTATTTGGGTAACGTTGCATTAGTTGTTGATGTAGCTGCTGAAGTCCTCCTGACACAAAATCAATTTTTTCATGCTATTCGTTTTTTTTTCGTTTAAGTATTACTTGCATACTTAAAAAAAACATCCAACAAATAATTTTAGTACATCATCTTTATTTAATACTAGCAGATACCCTTTCTGTCCAACAAGAATCTAATGAGATCATCTATCCACATATAAAATTTAATTAAAAAACCCTTCAGTCGTTGAGGCGTGAAAGCGGAACATATACACAAATTCTCCTATTTAAATCGATAATTTTTGTAGGTTAATCCAGCTTATCATCTAGCTGCTTACCATATTTTATTAAAATCCATTCAATGGTAGAGGCGTGAATGCGAAACAAACACCCAAGTAGATATTTTTTCATAATTAAGCCTATCCCATACGAATCGTTAATTTTGTCGGGATAAAATTGATCTATGTGATAATCCCGTGCCCCATACATCTACATATCAAATTTCATTCAAATTCGTTAAGTCATTGATGCGTTATTGCGGATAAAACATCCAAACATTCACTGACATTTATAATATCTTCTTCCGAACAAAAGCTATGTTGGCTATTTATAGAATGAGTACATATGTATTTGTATTTGTATTATTATAAAAATTACTAGATACAGCTAGATTCAATCTCTTATAGCATCAAAAATTCGTAACCAAGTTGTATGTATTACAATACATAATAAGTAATAACTAATGAAACTGATAATAATTACAAACGAAAATAAAATTATAAGAAAAAGTATTACAAAAATTTTATAAACAATCTGGGCAAAACAGAGAAAAATGAAAATAAATAAATATAGATACATTAAATCGAGGACAATTTTAAACCATAGACGATAAAAGTTCAAATAATTTCTTCTTGAAAATGGTTGGAGAGGTGGTCTTTGTAATTCAAATGATAAGCCATTCCACAATCTAATAACTGTTACAAAAAAGATCTTTCGGCAATGGTGTGCGTAAAGCGCGGTAAAATTAATCTTAATCCTCTTTGAGAATGTGCGAATTGAAGCATTTCACCTAAATACGCAGGACTTCTGTTATGAATTATGTTGTTTAAAAAAATAACATTACGGAACATTAAATATTTATCAAAATTTAGTCCTAACATCGATGGATGTAAATTAGACACACTTTCATGCCTTGGAATATTATAGATGAAACGTAGACAATCATTAAACGCGACATGAAGTTTTCGTTTACACTCATAGTCAAGAGAGGGATATACATTACAATTAAAAGTAAGAGAGGGCATAACGAGACTCTTCACAAGATGTTTTCTTAAAACAGGTTCAAAGATGTTCGAAGAACATCGTAGAGAACGCAGACTACAGTAAACTCGTCTAATAGTATCAGAAACAGCGTCACAGCAGGTTAGTTTGTTGTTAATTTATTGTTATGAGCACTATTCAAAATTAAAACAAATTTATCCTACGGGAACCATACGTTTTACCAGGATAAAAAGTATCGTGTGTGCTATTCCAGACTATAGTCTATGCTTTTGCCAAATTTCATCCAGATCCGTTCAGCCAATTCAAATAGATTCTTGCGAATACATTTATATGTAGAGCAATTTTCGTCGTAAATTTAATAACTTATCTTGGAATGGGAATTTCTGAACGAAAGTGGGAATAATAAAATCAATACATTTTCCTAAATGAAAACTAAAAACAAATCAAAAGAACTTATCCCACTATCTCTGTTAATCTCAGTAGTTATGTACCACACCTAGCTCGACTTCAGACAATACCTAAATATATTTACCTAAATGTAAAATTCCAAAAATCCCTGTTAACATGCAAATAAATTTGAATTTTTAAAAACAACCCCACAATTATACCATCAGCTTATCATGAGACTACTTTGACGAACTCATAAACTTAAAGGTACATATTCAAATTTATTAATAACCCCAAGACTTAGAAAACATTGATTCAGCCATAAAATGTAAACATTATTCACACCTACATAATTCATGTTCGTTTTCACACACTTTTGAAGCCCTTCCGTGTTGTAATTGCAGATTTATTTTCTTCACTCACAGGTTGGCTTCTTTCTTGCCCATTCCCGTTTCCCTATTGTGTCTTAGCTTTAGCAATAGAAGTGGCTTCGGATTCAAATCCAAGAAGGAGGCAACATAATGTATAATTGGCTAATGCCCGAGTACTGTCTTTTTACCATACCTATACAAATAGGAAACTGTTAACAATTTTCAGCGCTATTAATTTAGTGAGTCACGTCCGGCAGCCAGCAGCATAGCAGCACTCACGTTCAAGTCTCTTCGTCTTCGCTTTCGCTCGCAGTTCCGATTGTGAGATGTTTTTTTTTTGTCTCAGTATCAGTGTCAGGTACAACAATACAAATCCAATCACTTTATCAATTTGCTTTGCTTCACACAAAGAAGCCCAAGCCTTGAGGATTTCATCTACAACAAAAACAATTACCATGACATCTCCAGCCAAATTATATGGCAAGGATTTAAGTGAATATGATGAAGTTGATGTAGATGCATTGTTGGCGCAACTACAACCAGAAGAGATCAACATTTTGGCAAAAGAAGTCGATCCTGATGATAACTTCCAGCCACCAAATCAACGTTGTAGCTGTGACTTTAACAAGGACCCCACAGGACTATTGGACAGAAGAAGCTCATCGAACACATAAACAAAGAGGCCATTGAAACGGCTGATCTGCCCGAAATTGAACCTTCGTGAAAGGTACGGTTCGTGGTAAAAAAATGGGTCCCACCACCACGAAGTGATCGAGAAATTGCTGCCGAAGAACAAATTGCCATTGATATGTCGACCATGAACAATTATGAACATATTCGATCCGGTCGAGTAACTGTATAGCTATCAGTAGTACGGTCTCCAGAGTAAATCGCCTGCCATATATATCAAATAAATCTTCAAGTGATGGACCAAGCAATTCCATAACAAGTGCATTGTATTTGTCGGATGGTCCAAAGTAATATACTTCGGACCCCACCGCCCCCGCCACCAACAGCTGATGAGCTAGCTGCTTGTGTTCCACCACTTGGTTGACGATCACGTGCTTCTCTTCTCTGCATTATTGATATTGGCTAAAATGTCGACTTCCGAATTTTCAAAAAACAAAAATTTCCAAAACCCAAACAAACAAATGCGCGAAAGAACCCGCAAAGGATCAATTTTTCCCCCGTCAATTATTGTCTACTTATTTATGAATGTCCGCTGTTCAGGGGAGCTGAGATTGGATTTTGAAGTGTGGAATCAAAAATGTTTTGATATACATTCATACATAAGGGACATAACAGGATTCAGATGGCCTAAGCTGTTGAAGACGTCACAATTTTTTCTTAATAACTAAGACTATATCCTTAAATTTATAGATCAAGGGCTTACATATTATATCATGTAGATATATACATATTTATCAGTGGTTGTATCCAGCCTTGGCAAAACCAATTGCTCCTTGGGTTTAATTCTATGGAACTCGAGATTTTGATCAAAGTTGACATTACGATGATAGAGAACACGAAAAAAGTGGTTCCGCAATTCCGTTTGTCTTTGCCTGTGTGTCGATCTACATTGCATTGATTTTCGACTTCTCATACAGACTGATTTCGATCAAAGTTTGTTTGTTTTACAAGATTTGAGTTACTTCGAGTAAAAATATTAAAAGGAAATAATAATTAATAATAAACAATGCAAACAAAAATAACGTTCTATAAAAACAAATGCATCTTACGTTAGCGTTTATGTATTTTAAACTTTAATAAAGCTTAACTAAACAATTTTTTTTTTTAATAAAATGATTCTTCCTTTTTTTCAAAAAATTAATGATTTTTGGTTCGACAAAAATACCTGTATTTTATTAGGAATGTTTTTAAGTATGATAAACTGGTAGAGGTCGAGATAAATGTTGAACTGTTGTTATTTAGGTGCAAAGGCGAGGGGCATGCATTTAATTTTTGATGTTGGAGATGATATGTAATTGTCTAATTGATGTTGCTCTACTAATTGAGTTATAATTATTTTTCTTTTAATTGGGTCATTAGGAAGTCTTGAAATTTAATGGTGTTTTCCGTTAAATGGGTGAAAGCATCTAAAAACTTCGCATATACATCTCGCTGAGGGTAGTTTTCCCTTTGGTCTTCCTCTATTAGTTCCTTCAAGTCCTCTCTTATTTTTTGGAGCTCTTTAAATACTTGGGACTTACTCGTTTCTTTTTTGTTCATTTTTAGAAACTAATGCTACTTCTTCTAGAAGAGCCTCTGTGTCAAGTTGATTCGTATCTAAGTTAAATGAAATGACATTTTTTATTTTAAAATTATTATAACCTTTAAATTATGAAGAAGAAATTTGAATAAACAAATATAATTAATTCTGTTTTATGAAATTAGAAACATAATGAAACGTTTAAAAGAGGCATGATATTAATACAATTTAGCATTTTTATAATAAGAGAGAATAGAACATACATTCCAAATTAATATCGTCAAAAAATAAATTTGAACTTTGACTACTGGTAGGGAAATGTTATCTTCGGTAAGCCGTTCCGGATTGGAACTCCTGAATTGGCCTAATATGGCATGTACTTTGTAGTACAAAGACCAATCAGAAGGCGACCCTCCAGAGCAGCCTTTCTTCGCCTTTTCTTTTCTGAGAATGCAAATTGAGTTAATAAAAAAAATTATTATTGAGGATATTAATAGATAATCATAATAAATTGTATAGTTAATTGTAAAGAGAAACAGCTTTACAAAAAAAAGTGGTAGAGTTCTGTAAATTTATTTTTATTTAATAAGTTTATTATATAATTAACAATTCGCATGCGAGTGTGTCTCCGTTGTTTTTATGCATTTTGTCTCGCATTATCAGCGCCTCTGCATTCGACAGATAAAATTGTTTAGATTCTTTTTCTCCACTCGTTCTGAAAACTCTGAAAATAAAGTAAATTACAGAAATGTATGCATGTTCATACAGGAGTTTTTGACCGCGGAAGATAATTACGATCATTGAGATCGAGAAATATTTGTATTTTCCACTACCCGTGATAATGTAGAGGTCTTGGTTGTGATTGACGATCAGAGAAAAGCTTTGAGGATATTCCCCCATTGTTGGCTCTTGATGACAAGCACATTAAATTAATATTAACATACAAATTAATTTCCTCTTTAAAGCCTAGTACTCTGCTGATGCGAATCAAATAATCCCATACAAAAATGACACGACGAAATCATGAACGGAAAATTTCGCTCTACTTTCCGTTTTCCAGTACGCTGCTGAACGACGCGACGAAATTTGTAATTTTAGTGGATAGCTGTATTAGACTTCTTAGTACAATTCTCCACTCTTTTCGTTCTCAATTTAATTGTCCTGCATAAGTTTTTAGTATAACCCGTTCCAAAGATACACTCGAAAGTATTTTCAGATTATGTATTTCAAGGTGAACAGTGAATAGCTTTTGGACTATATCTTTGGAACGGGTTGTCCAATAAAGGCGAGCGATATCTTTTTAGAGTCAGCACTTCATACTTTCAAAGGAAGCATCAACATTTTTTGCAAAGAAGTTGTATTAAAAAAAAACTCCAGGAATACGCATACATCATTCTAAATATGCGTATTTCAAGAGTGTTTTTTTGCAATAAGCCTTCTACCTAAAAACTTTTGATGCTGATTTGGAGAGTATCAAGAGTAGATTACAAAAAGGTATCAACCAAGTTTTTAGGAGAACCCGTTCCAAAGATACACTCGAACGTATATTCAGATTGTGTATTTCAAGGTGAATAGCTTTTGGACTATATCTTTGGAACGAGTTGTCTAATTAAGGCGAGCGA
The DNA here is from genome assembly GCA_910595825.1 of Philhelius pedissequus. NCBI lineage: Eukaryota > Metazoa > Arthropoda > Insecta > Diptera > Syrphidae > Philhelius > Philhelius pedissequus. The sequence goes on from OU343160.1 coordinate 142,267,337, forward strand.
TATCTTTTTAGAATCAGCACTTCATACTTTCAAAGGAAGCATTAACAAAACCAAAAGCAGTTTTGTCACCAAACTACTTTTAGATGGAATTTTCTTGTCACCAAATTACTTTTAGATGTAATTTTTTAGAAATAATTCTTGGACTTCCAAATGGTATCCGGAATTAGTAAGAAAGCATAAATTAGAATTCAGAACCGTTTAAATCATCCCAATGAAGCATGTAGTTTTCGAATTTTAGAGTGGTTTACCTCCCAACTTAGTTGATTTTCTTAAAATTGATAGAAATTTCATCAAATCGGCAGATAAACCAGTTTATAAATCCAAAAGTAACTGCTTAATTTGGATAATTTAAACGGTTCTGGGTCTTATTTTAAATCCCCTATGTTTAACCAGAACCATTCATCTATACAAGAATTATTTCATAAGAATTAAATCTAAAAGTAATTTGGTGACAAAAAAAATCCATCTAAAACTTGTCAATTTTTTGTGATAGCTTACAGAACTCACCGCAAATATTTTTCCGCTGTGGTTTTCGTTAGCATTTCGCTCTCCTAGTGGAGACCACCGAAAATTTTCGTTTCGCATGAGCAGCATACTAGGCTTAAGAAATCACTACCGAAAGTTTGAAGAAAATCGATTCAGTGATTAAGATCACATGTCGGTACAGAAAGACAGACAGACCCACTTTTTCGTATTCTCTACCATCGGAATGTTAGGAAAAATATTATTTCGAGTTCGAATATATTTACGAATCCAAAACTTGCCTTATATAACCTAATCGCAAGTAAAAATATAATAATATACCTGTATTTCGTTGTAAGGTTATTAATTTTAACCTGGATCTCTCCCGGAGTACACGCGTATCCTCTATCTGTTATTCGAGCAGCCATTTCGGCGTATATATGCTTATTTTTTCTAGAACCACGCAGTTGAGCGATTTTGTCTGCCCAAAGTTCACAAAGCAGTTCTTCGCTGCCGTCCTTCCATTGTATTTTTTTTCTGTATTTTTGTGTCCATCTATAAAGTTATAACATAATATAGTCGATCTCGTACTGTGGAGGTGTTAAGACGTTTTCGGCTTCCCAGTTTTTCCAATTAAAATTCGTGTGTGAGCTTAAGTTCTATATTAAATCAACATTTCATAAGTGGTGCAGTAGCACAAAGATAGAGTGGCCGACCGAGAATCCGAGGGTCGCAAGTTCGATTCCCAGCCGGGCATCAGAACTTTATCAGCTTTTTTTCACAACCGTGAAGTGGAAAACTTAATTGGTTGGGAAAACGATCAAAGGAGGAGGAGTTTAAGCACCGGGGCATCGAAAGGTGTCCTAGGGCCAATGAGGCCAGCGATGGCATCAGCAGAGGGAACATCGAAAGATGTTCCAATTACAAACAATGATTCTGCAGCAACAACATCATCAGCAATAACAACAACGGCAACATCATCCGATGCTAATCAAAAGCGCAGAAAGAGGATCAAGTGCGCACCAAATTTAGTAAAAAGGAGATCCACGGCCACCTCAGCAAAGCTGCCAGCTGGGGTGCATACGTCCGATATAGACGAGACGTCAGAGGCAGCAAGACAAACCGAGCTAGACACTTCACCCGAAGAGGGTATAGCATATATGTCTGAAGAAGGAGAAGGGCACTTCACGACGGGCGATAGTACTGCCCTCGTGAACGTCTCCACATCAGAGGCGTCATCTGAGGAGGACGAGGAACAAAGAATGTTCGCCCAAATTGATGCTTTGGAGGCAGAAATAGAAAAGATAAAAAGTAAAGTTAAGGCCAGCCAAGAAGCGCGCCGAGCGAGGCAACTAAAAGTACTCGACGAAAAAGAACAACAGCAGAAAAAAGAACAATTACAAAAACAACAGCCACAGCAGCAGCCAAAACAACAACGGCCAAAACAACAACAACAGCAACAGCAGCAGACACAAGTCCAGAAACAAACGCAAGAAAAACAGCAGCAGCAGATTCAAAAGCAGCAGAATCAACAGCCGCAGAAAAGTCAGTCTCAGCAGCAGCAGCCACAGCCGCCGATTATGAAAAAAGAAAAGGTGCCACCCATTAATACTTATAAAATGGAGTTACAGGATACCATAAATCTATGTAAGTTGACCATAGGTCAAAATTTTACTATTAAACGATTAAATAACGATAGGCATGCTATCCAGTGCTTCACACTGGAACCGCACAAAAAAATTAAAGAGTTGCTAAAAGAAACTACTACCGAATTCTTTAGTTTCACCCCTAAAACCGAAAAATTTTCAAACGGTCCTTTTGAAGGGCATAGATTCCTACACGGAACCACAGGTGCTCTTAAATGAACTCCGCCAAAAAGCGAATGACGATCTCGACTTTATCGGGGTCAAGCCGTTCGCTACAGTTAGAGCTAGGCGGGAGAAGCGGAGACTTCACTTCTTCCTTGTTCAACTCTCACCCAGCAGCAAACTGGATAGTTTGAGGAGTATATCCGTCCTCAACTATCAGGTTGTAACTTGGGACAAATTAAAAAGGCGCGGCGACATGCTTCAATGCATGCGCTGCCAAAGATTCGGCCACGCCGCAGCAAACTGCGAAATGCAGTCACGCTGCGTTAAGTGTGGAGAGAACCACAATGCAGATGAATGCAAGTTAGGAAAGGAACGGGTCGAAGATAGGACCCAGCTTAAATGTGTACTCTGCCGAGGCGCCGGACACCCCGCTAATTATCGGGGATGCCCGACGTTTCAGCTTATAAAAAACAATAAAGCAGCAAAGCAAACAGTGGTAGAAAAGCGTCCAACAGTGCGCCCTCCTACAACAACGCCCGTCAACCCCCAAATTTCTTACGCCCAAATGGCGTCAGGAAGGGGAAGCACGGTACAGCCTACACCAAAGGTCGCCCAACAGGCCCCCGTGCCTAAGGCGCCGGCGGCATAGGCGGACATTATGGGCGTTCTACTGGCCATTCAGGGCCAGTTGAACGGCCTCCAAAACCAGATCAGGGAGCAGGCGACTATGGTGGATTATCTCTACTCTGTTTTGCCGAGCTTAACGCAACTTAGAGGTTAAGGGCGCGCTGCGGGGAGGCCCTTTAAGATCCTAGCTGTGAATGTAAATTCACTGATTAGGACCGAACGCAGAACGAATTTATTCCAATTGCTTAAAGACATAAGTCCAGATGTGTTTATGGCTAGCGAAACTAAGCTTAACCAGAAACATAAATTGACTAACAACAATTACAATATCGTAAGGAGAGACCGATCCAACTCCACTCAAGGAGGGGGCGTCGCAATCTTTATACGTAAAGGCATTAGTCATAAGGTAATAAATAATAGTGATGTGCGTAAATTTCGGACGTTAGAGGCATGCATCATATGCATTCATCTCCAACAGGGGAAGCGAATGTATGTGATCGCTGCCTATGCACCGGAAACACCTCAGCCCACACAGTTTATAACAGAGCTTGAAAAGCTTTTTGAATGTTTAAGATTGAGCTCGGAAGAAAACTACTACATATTGGCTGGTGATTTGAATGCCAAACATATAGATTGGGGAAATCAAATACAAAATCCTCGTGGTAACCATCTGTATAATTGGATGGGTCAATACAACCTGGAGTATCGCATTGAACTTCTCGCTACAGGCAGGCCATCGTTTCCAAGAAGCGGTGCCTATCTGGATCTATTGTTGAAAGACGCAAGACTAACAATTACTGATACTGTGGGCCATCGGTCTAAAAATTGTTTAAGAACGATCGAGTACGACAGTGACCACTGCGGACTCGCCACCGTAATACAACTTCCGAACTCGCTTATGGAGTTGGAGGAGTATGTACCGGTGTATACTTACAATTACAGTAAGGTGCGCTGGCCACGCTTCTCGAACGTCTTATTGAGCGAATTACGATCAAATGGTATATCCCCACCAAATGACAGGAACATGACAAATACTGAAATTGACAGATACTTAGAACAAATGGACGAAACAATTCAACGAACAATGAACAGGACAATACCGAAATACAAAGAACGTAACGCAACTGACATGTACCGTAACGCGACAATTGATGCACTACACAGACAAAAAAGTGGCTTACTGACAAGACTAAAACGCTTGTACAGACGGTTTACTGACACACGAGATCTGGAGATAAGGACACTGAAGTCGTCCATCAAAAACATCAACCAATTGATCAAAGAAAATTATAGGTTGTCCATTAATTTGTTTTGGGACAACAAAATTCGGGCCGTGAATGCTACCAACCCGAGTATGTTCCCACAAATTATTAAGATATTCAGAAGAAAAGATCAAAACGACCTTCCGTGTCTTAAGCTCCAGAGGACGACACAAAATAGAGACGTACTTCTGACAGCAGGCATAGACCCGGATGACGCCGTCTTGAACGATGACCTCTTCATAATCGAAGATCCGCAGGAGAAGGTGGAGGCTGTGGGGGCTGCTTTCCAGCAAGTGTACAAGGTGAATGCTAGCATTCGCCCGAATCATGACCTGGAGAACAGAGCTCTGCTTCATCACTTATGGCTCCGAAAAGATATAAGCGAATGGCGATCTGAGAACCTTGGTTTTACCGGGTTTAATGATGAAGATTTGGCAAACGCCATAATCGCCGACCGAAATGGGCCCAGTCCCCTGTTAATTTCGAAGAATGAGCTCCAGCTCATCTTCGATTCATTAAAGAAAAAGAAGTCTGCAGGAGTCGATGGTATATCCAACGTTGTACTACGACATTTGCCTCAAGAAGCAGTTGACATTTATACCACACTATTTAACAACGCGCTGAATAATGCATATTATCCAGTGCGGTGGAAGACAGCTGTGGTGCACCCTCTCCCAAAAAAGGGAAAGGACAACTCCAATCCGGCGAATCTCCGGTCGATAAGTCTTCTTCCGAGCATCAGCAAAGTATTTGAAAAGGTTATTAATAGAGCCCTGTTCAAGTGGGCGGAGAACAAAAATATCATCCCGGATAATCAGTTCGGTTTTAAGGCGGGACATGACACAATTCATGCCGCGTCTAAACTAGTTTCTGATATCTGCCTTCGACACCGTATGGTTAGAAGGTCTCTATCTAAAGCTAACCAGACTAGGTATAAGTAAACCTCTATTGTATATGCTTTATGACATGCTAAATGGTAGAAAGTTTATTGTCAAGAGTGGCAATGTAACTTCTACCGCAATTTTTAATATTAATAATGGTCTTCAGCAGGGAGCGGTTAACTCGCCGATTCTATTCAGCATTTACACCAGCGATCTGATAGGTAGTCTAACTCAGGCAATTGCGTACGCCGACGATCTAATTGCGTACAGAACAGCTAATACAGTTGAGGTCATCAAAAGTCTCTTGCAGAGTGACTTCGACAAGATTCAGCGATATTGTGATGACTGGAAGTTGAAAATCAACTTCCAGAAATCAGAAACTATTTTGTTTAGGACTCCGTTGTCTAGCGCCTCAAGGGATACGAGAAAGAACTGGCGCAAGCTGGTGATCGTAGGGCCACATGGACATCCACTGGCGAGTAAAAGTGTAGTAAAGTACCTTGGCATCTGGTTGGATCAGTACCTGTATTTCGACAGACATATAGGTGCTGCTTTGGCCAGGGCTAGGGGAGCCTTTGCCTTGACAAAACGACTGTTTTATAGCAGCCGTCTTGACAGCAGGGTGAAGGTAATTTGCTACATGGCCCGCATCAGGCCGATGATTGCCTACGGATGCCCGGTGTGGTTCAACGTTGCCCCATCTCAAATGGAAAAGATTCGGGTGTTTGAGAGGCAATGTCTTAGACGTTGCCTTGGATTACACAGAACACCAGAGTCGGAGTACACAAGATATTATTCCAACCAGGTTCTATACAACGGAGCTGTTCAGGCGTAAGTCTATTCATGATGAAATGGCAAACAATACTGAATCGAAATGTCAAATGTTCGTGGAATTTTTCATGTGTGATCTGTCAAAAATATAAACGTCAAAAACCAAGTAGCAAAAAAATCACCCGTTATGTATATATTATATTAGTATTTATGTTTTTGCGTATGGGTCCTAGGTGCTTGATTTCCTTTGTTTGCAGGGGTAATTTTTGCCTTAGTTTTTCTTTGTCTATGACTTACTCTGTTGGGTTTTTTGTGTTTTTTGGATAAGGGAGCCGTCTTGTACTTTTTGAAATTAATCACTTTCACTATACTTTCTTTTAAATATTTATAATTTTATCAAAATTCAAGAGCTTAAATTTGCACTTTCTTTATAGTTTGGACCAGGGTTCTCATTTTTCTTCGCTGAGTATACAGCATGATGCCGTGGGAAAGAAGATTGTTTTAGGAGAGGCAAGGTGGTGGTGTGTAGTGTGGTCACTACATCGCTCCCCCTAAAAAGAAGAAAATTCCATAGGTGGAATTTTCTGGTAGGTTGATGAGAAATCGAAGGGTCAGGCTTTACATAATTGTTTGTATCATTTGAAATATTTACGCATGATTATTCAAATTTGTCTTTATATATATTTTGTATACTAATTGTCATATTTGAATCACACTAGCGGTTGTTATTTTCATTGGGACAGGTGGATTTCTTCTACTTTTGTTTAGTTGACATGATGTATATTTACTTACATAATTGCGTACATCGGCTTTCTTGATTGACCAAAAGTACATCGTCTTTAGTCTGTTATCCATTCTTGCCACACCTTCATGTCCTCCGAAAGGAGAGTCATGGTATTCGGACAAAATTTTTGCAATTGTCTCTGATTCACTTAATGTGGTTTTTCCGTCAGTGTGTTCGAATATATTTAAGGTCATATCCTCAGAAACTTTGTTGAGTATATTCTTGAAAATGTGTCTAACCTGATTTTCTGAGATACGAGTAGGTACGAGAAAACAATATTTTTTTCTTTTTTTATTTTTTCTATTATTGTTTTGAGGCTTTTCTCGGATATCTCTTCGTCTTTCGTGGTCCTGAATAGTATTGGTAAAGTGACAACTATTAACGGGTGATAAATTAAAATTTTGCCTATAGCAGGCTTTACAAAATTGTTTATTATTTTACTAAGGGATTGCTCGTCTGCCGGTTCTATAAGTGGTAGAATTATTATTTTAATACTTGCAAATTTATTTTTATTTATGGATTCATATTTTTTAATTATATTACATTTTGATCTGGGGACGACAGATATATTTGGATTTATTCCTTGGTCTTGGATTTAGCCCTCATTTAATTTTTGTTTTTGGGCTCGAGTTAGTACTAATATTTTACTTCCGTCTGATTTACCTATGTTTCGGCTTAAAGCGTCTGCGCTTAAATTTATTTTACCTGGTTTATGGTTAATGGTATAGTCGTATTCTGATAGTAACATTTTCCAACTGGCTAATCTGGACATATGATCCATTTTGGAGAAAAGCCACTGTAAAGGCTTGTGGTCTCTGCAAATAGTGAAGTGTTTTCCGTAAATATACGGACGAAACTGTTGTATAGCGTACACGATTGCTAATAACTCTATTTCGGTTGTATTATATTTATTTAACTTCCGCATCATTTAATATTATACTTGCAAAGGATTGTAATAGGTCTGAATTGATTCTAATGGAGATTTCATATGCTGTTTGCATTTTGCGAAAGCGGACTGGCATGCTTGCATTTGCTCGGCTCGAGCTCGCCGGAAACGGTGTGGGATCTTTTCCACTTACACAAAGATTCAACCTATCACTTAAAACATAAAACATGCCAAAAAAAAAATCACAAGTAGTTACAGGTACCAGGGAAATAAATCGGACGGACGTTACCACCTGAGGGCGCCGAGGTCTCGTTCGGTCTGGCCTGCCCCACCCTACCTTAGGAGTCGTCGGCCGATGTTCGACTCCCCCATTGATTTTTTTTTTTTTTAACTCACCGTATCCTCAGCTCTTTATGTCCACCGAATCATGTTTTCGCCATCCGCATCCCCTAGAAAGATAGAAACTTATGCGGCCATCTTTTTATGAGCCGCATGAAAAGACGATAATTCCACCATGTTGGCGCGATTTACAGTCGAATTTTATTGATAAGATTTAGTTTTGAAAATTTTTAAATAGCTCATATATAACTTACTATAAGTATAATTGATTTTGCAATCATTAACAAATTGATACATAGAAGCTAATACCTGGGAGCGAGGAATTTTGTTGGCAGTTTATATTTATTTTATAATTTATTTATATAAAATATATTTATTTTGAAATTTCTTTATATAAATTGTATTTATTTTGGTATATTTTACTCTCTTTGTTGTGTTGTATTTCTCTGTGTGTATAGACTTAATCGCTCGGAGATTATCCCCCTACCTAAATTGAGCTCAACTTTGTGGAGAGATTAACCCGAGGTCTTTTCACTCATTTCGGGCAAAAAAAAAACTTTAAATAACATTCCTCAGAACCAGGATATCACTTCACAAATATATTTATATATTGAAATACAATTAATGCAAACGAAATAACTAAGCAAGGTATCGCACCAACGAACAAAAAAAAAATTGACGATTAATCTTAAGATCTGCAACATTACATATACTGGCACATTTAGCTATTTGTTTTATTATTTTGGATCAGATATTCATCGTAAGTGTACCACCGTAGGATTTGAAACCATCGAGCTCTTCATAAAAAAAGGGTGGCGATCACGACCTCTATGGGGACCGTCGATGATCGCTAATCTGGGTTCAAACCTGTCATTTGGATATAACTATGATACCTATTCACGATAAAAAGAAATCGTACAGACTCACCAATACCAATTTCCTTCTTGTAAAAAAAATGAATTTGTCCAATTAATCGGTTTGCCACTTGCTTTGAACAGGGCTACGTCACTGCCGTTGATAATAAAAAAAGGTACTTTATTCCAACCGAGTATGTACTAATACGAAAAAGACACACACCTTTGTACACACTTAATCGATCCTTTCCTTTTTTTTTTCTTCTTTAACAATCAAGTTAATTTAACGAATTAATTCGATTATAGTTTCAGTAATTACGATTATAGTTAAGAAATTAAATGTAATTAATATTTGTAGGCACTACAACGACACTCCGATTTTCGTTTATTTCAACCCCGCGAACAGCGTTGTAAATCTGGCCACGGCTGTAAGGCTTCTCCTCATAGGATTCGTTTCAAACGGATCATACGCCTATAATAGTTAGATCTGGCGAATTCGCCCATCACCCCATCCAACGGCTTAATCGTTTTATTAAAAAACGCCAATCAGGAAACTCCTACTATATTTAATACACCCTTCGTACCCCTCGTCAAGAGTGAGCGTGTAGAACCGTAGCATTGAGGTAAGTAAGGTTCACGACATCTAGCTCTGACACCTCAAACCATACTTGCGGCGGCCATGATTACCTCCAGAACGAGACTCGACATATTCCAAAAAAAAACAAAACAAAGTTGTCAAACGAAACGGGCATTTCCATTAAGACAATACGCACAAATACAAATTAATTATAAAATCGCAGAGAAATGTTCTGACTGCAGTTCGGTTAAACGTGGTGGTGATGCTGAAATGTTTGGACGAGGACAAGGGCAGGAAATGCGGAGATCAGCAGCACTGATGTACTTTATGATAAAAAGGTAAATCTTACATGAACTATAGTAAGTGACGTTACACATTAACCTCGACACTGCCTTTATTTCAGCTAATAAGTGTCCGCAACAGGATATTGGCTTTTCCAGCCGATGGGACCTTGAGACAAAACAGCTCCTATTCCGGAATAGCTAGCATCTGTTGTTACAATATATTCCTCTATAAAATTGGGATATGCTAAAACAGGGGGATCTATAATTTTACTTTTGAGAACTCTAAATGCTTCATCGCAGAAGGCATCCCACATAAAAACGGTATTTTCTTTAACAATTTCGTGAGAGGTTTTGATATTATAAAAAAATTTCTATAAACTTCCTGTAATAACCAACAAAACCTAGAAAAGATTTTATGCCTTTAGCGTTTTTGGGTGTAGGATAAGTTCTGACGGCTTTAATTTTTCCCGGATCTGGTTTAAGCCCGTCTTCAGAAATGAGATGACCAAGTTTCACGAGTTCATATTTAAGAAAATTGCATTTCTCTGCTTGTAATTTCAGATTATTCATACTTAATTGATTAAATATTTTCTTCAGTTTGGAGTTATGATCATACCCATAAAGTACTATGTCGTCCATATAGACAAAACAGTAACATTGTAGACCAGTGAGGACAGTGTTCACTAGAGGTTGGAACGTAGCAGGAGCACTTTTTAATCCAAATGGGATGCGATTGTACTCGTAATGTCCAAAGAGAGTGCTAAATGCAGTCTTGCATCGATCCTTTTTATCCATTAAAATCTGGTGAAAACCTTTAGCCAAATATAATGTACTGAAATATTTTGCTCTACCTAATTGATCGAATATGTCACTTATATTTGGCAATGGGTAAGAATTGCCGATAGTTAAATCATTCAGGTTCCTTAAATCAACAACTACCCTCCAACGCTTGCTTCCATCGCTTCCTGTTTTTTTGGGAACGAGTAGCAAGGGTGAGTTCCAGGGACTAGAGCTTGGACGCACGATATCATTGTCCAACATTTCCTGTATTTGTTTGTGTATTTGTTCATTCTGGCTCTCTGGAAGTCGATATGGTTTAATGAAAAGAGGAGGTTTGTTCTCGACAGTACCTATTTTATGGTGAACTGAATTTGTAATAGTGAGGTAATGTCCCTCCAGGAAAAATAAATCGTTGTACTCTCTACAGATATTGAGGATAGAATCCCTCTCTTCTGTATTACAGTGGCCTAGTACCAAAATGGATTCCAATTTTTCAAGTCGTTTTTATGTAATGCTATGTCTTTTTTTAATTATTGCTTCAGTTTAATTGGCTTTTGTTTTCTAAAGTCTTTTTTTTATTTATTTTTCGATGCAGTCTTACTGGTATTTAATTTCTTATTAGTTTTTCCTATTTGTACATTTAATAAAGATGAGTTCTCAGAATCAATATTCAACTTTAGTTTATTGAAATTAGAGGTTTCACTCTCAGCTTTCGCACGTTCGCTGAGTTTGTGGTTAATGGTGACTTTATCGGATTTTGGAACTCCTTTATCATACCATTACCTCTAGTTTCAAATTCATAGCCCGTAGGCACCGCCTCGTGAGACGTAGCTTTGTGTATATTTTTTCTGTCTGAAAAGTTATCTTTATTATTGTTTATTAAAGTGATTTTATTTAGTTCGAGCAACTTTTGTTTGCATTTTGGAATTTTTATAGCATTTTCGTTATAATCTATTATGCATTTGTATTGAGATAGGAAATCGTTTCCTAGTATACCGTCATATGGAAGATTTATCTGATCGGGAAGCATGTGGAACGGATGTTTCAAGATCATCGTGTGATCTGTAGTTTCAAATTCTAATTCACCATATAACATGCCCAGGGTTTTCAATGACTGCCCGGCTAAGGTGGATATTGTGCAAAGTTTTTTATTGTTTTCAAAAGCGTAAGTATTTTTTAGAAGGCTTATTTCTGCTCCCATATCAATTAATAAGGTTATATATTTTTTACTTCATTAGCTAAATGGTATACGTATCGTTGGCTCTTTGAATTCAGGACAGAACGATACGTGAAACTTTATATTTAATGGTTGTTGTGGTGTATTTCGGCTGTTGTAATTATTCGAGAGGGGTCGCCGTTTGTCTCCTCCCGAATGAAACGGTTTTCCGATATCTGATACGTATAAAAAATAGTATTTTTATAATATGAAAGTTTATAATAATAAAACAATGTTTGTGTTTTTCCATGTATAAATAAATTTTTTTTTATTTTTGTTTTTATTTTAAATTAAGATGTTGATTTCGTTGTACCTTATTGCTGGTGCTGCTGCTGATGATGTTGTTGTTGCTGCTCCTGATGATATTGTTGTTATTGGTGTTACTTGCCAGGCAGGCTTCACGCCCTATAGATGAAAATTACGGCCTGGTCTTTGCACTGCCCAATTTTTGCCTCCGGCGCGCGTCCACTAATAGGAATTCGCCAGGTAAAGTAAGACTTTGTTTTGTTATTTTACGGTTTTTTTTCACACCTTCTTTTTTTTACACTTTTTTCACTTTGGCTTTTGATTTTGCTGGTGTTTAGCCCCAGCACGCCGCAGAAGATCGGTCTTCTATAATGGTAGGAGATCGCTTTATATGGATCAATGGATTATCCCACCGCTGCCACCAAATGTTGTATCGACTATCAGCCATGCTTTCTCACTATCGAGAGAAGAGCGAATACCCAGAGAGTTAAAGAAAGAAATTTTAATTATGTTTGTATTATGTGTTTATTTATTACTGTTTATTATAGTAGGCCGCCGTGTTTAGTTTGGCTGCGACCTTTGTATTTTATATTATATATTTTTTATTATTCTGAAAAGGCCCACTGTCTTGAGCTTGGCTGCGACCAGGTTCGAAAATCAGTCTGATTAACTATCAAATTAACTCTGACTCTTCGATGATAGAGGGATAGTATTTATACCCTCAACTCCAAGAAACTCCATTCCCACCAAGCATACCCAACATCGTAAGGGAAAAGTGCAGTTTCACTCCTTTTCTTACCAACGCAACAATCATCATTTTAATTATTATGTCACTAAAAATAGCCACTCTTGCATCGCCCTCAATATAGTACAATGTACTTCCGTCTTTCATCGACTATGATGTTGGTCAAGCGTTCTAGATACAGTTTATTGTACCTACGCCTTGGCACTATCATAACATTCGATCTTTACTACACTCACTCTGTGTACAGTGCCGCTGGCCCTTGACTTTCAATTTTAATAAAAATGTATCCATTGTCATTAAATAGAGTTAAATAGAGGCGCTATCGAGCCATATGTATATTATTAGTCGTATGGGCACTTGACTACAGAATGAGTGTGATGTAAAAAGGCATGAGAAATGCATCCATTAGTAGGTATACAAACGAATGCAATGGGAATTCCATATTGTGTACGAAAATAAAGAATACGATTTAGTGGGTATGGCATAAACATAGAATGCTTAAGCCTTCGCTGAGTATAGAGCATGACGCCGTGGGAAAGAATATTGTTTTAGGAGAGGCGAGGTGGTGGTGTGTAGTGTGGTCACTACATCCCTTCCCCCTAAAAAGAAGGAAAGCCCATAGATGGAATTTTCTGGTAGGTTGCTAAGAAATCGAAGGGTTAGGCTTAACATAATAGTTTGTATCATTTGAAATATTTACACATGCTTATTAAAATGTATCTTTATATATATTTTGTATACTAATTGTTATATTTTAAGTTTTTTTTTTGTTTTGTCTATATACATATAAATTGTTTTTTTTTATTTGTAAAATTAAATTACATATTACGAATTATGTTTTTAAATAAAGTTTAATTACATACATGTCTATATCAAAAAGTGTTTTTTTTTTAATTTAAACTTAAATCTACACGTCTTTCTTCAAGTGTGTTTTATATTCTCTGTGTTTTTTTTTATTTATTACATTTATTTTCTTTTTTTTTTAAATATTGGTATAGATAATTAATTAATATTGATTTGATTTTCACTCTTTTTACTTGCGATTATAGGTACTATAAGGCACGATATGTATTCGTAAAAAAAAAATTAACGATCAAACATGACATTAAGATCATAGAGAACACCAAAAAAGTGGATCCCATAATTCCGCCTGTCTGTCTGTCCTGGAGTCTACAGCCTAAACGGTTGGATAGATTTGCGTCAAACTTGGTGCATATTATTTTTTCGGTAATATGCACACACGTTTTTTTATTTTTGTTTAAGATGACAAATAACAGTAGCTCCCATAAATTTTTTTGGGCCAAAAACAAAAATCTTATTTTTCTCAAAAACGGCTCCAACGATTTTTATAAAAAAAATCTGTTCATTAATGAAGGGAAAAGCTACTTTTTGACAAATTTTTTTTTTGGAAAAAAATTATTATTTTTGGTACCTCTAGTACCTAGAAACATTTTTTTGGTTTTCGATTTTATCAGAAACGGTTAATTTATTTTTTTTTGAAACTTTTAACGCAGAAGCTCCTAGAAAGTTTAAACACTTTTTGTATACCAAATATTTTCCAAAAAAAATTTTTTTTTATATTAATTTTTTTTAAATTCAAAATTTCGAAAACGACTCAATAGATTTTTTCGAAACTTCGTATTTAGTGGTTTTTTGACATTATCATGAATATTTAAACAAAAACAATTTTTCTAAAATAAGAAACAACGGTATCTCGTATACAAATGTTAAGAAAACGTCAAGGAAAAAATTTATTTCTCGAAAACGGCTCCAAGTATTTTTATAAATTTGTGTCTGTCATTAAATTTGTACAATTCACTATTAAGTATAAATATAAAAATATTTCTTTTGGCGTAATTTTTAATGGTACTTCCCCTAGAACCACTTTTCATATTTTCGACTTTCTCAATATTGGATGAACCTATTAAAATAATTTTTTTAATACAAATAGTCCCTAAAATTGTTAATAAAACTGCATACTCAAATTTTCAAAAAAAAATGTTTCGATTTTTAAATATATAATATATTTTATATTTTGTTTTAAATTTGGATCTTATATGTATATTAATATTATCTTCAAAATGGCGTTTAAAATTTTTTTTTCTAAAAATGTTTTCAAAATTGTATACATAAGAAATTAATTTATTAAAAAACCGCTCCATCGATTTTAAATTTTGTTTGATATATTCTTATTTATCAATGAATTCAAACTACATCCTTGTTTTCCCTCAAACTATAACGACTAAGCAATATAAGAACAATTAATAATTTAATTTTTTCTACCTTAATATTATTCCCTTTTTACGAATTTTTGCGTACGTCACTGAATGCTAAATACAATATAGGGCCTCATACATTTATATATACATATATGTGTCTTTAAAAATCACATGAATCTTATGTAATGCATATTGCACCAAAATTATGAAGTTGTATGTATATAGCTACCTACCCACCTACATCCTTCATTTTCATTATTATATGTACATGTTAACATACTTAGGTTCCATCAATATGTATATACATGTAGATACATTTTACCCTCCTAACTTAAAATCAACAACTTAGATTTAAACATACATTTGAAGGAAGCTACTTATGTAACTATTCCTTGAATCATCCATTCGACAATTCATTATACCAAGAATCAAGGTAATCTTACCCACATAGGCTTTAAACCTGCATAGGATAACTACACCTAACTAACTTAACCTCAAAGTTGTTAGCGCCAAGAGCAAGTTCGTACAATCCAGTCGTGCATTTTATTTTTTAATGTTTTTATATTCATATATTCATTCATTATATTCTCTCGAATTTTTTACTTGCGATTATAGGTACTATAAGGCAACTTATTCATTCGTCAAAAAAAAAGTTTTGAGATAACAATCAAACATGACATAACGATGATAGCGAAGACGAAAAAAGATGGTCTAAAAATTCTGTCCGTCTGTATGTCTGTCAGTCTGTCAGTCTTCAGTCTGTCAGTCTGTCAGTCTGTCAGTCTTTCAGTCTGTCAGTCTGTTAGTCTGTTAGTCTTTCAGTCTGTCAGTCTGTCAGTCTGCCAGTCTTTCAGTCTGTCAGTCGGTCAGTCTGTCAGTCTGTCAGTCTGTCAGTCTGTCAGTCTGTCAGTCTGTCAGTCTGTCAGTCTGTCAGTCTGTCAGTCTGTCAGTCTGTCAGTCTGTCAGTCTGTCAGTCTGTCAGTCTGTCAGTCTGTCAGTCTGTCAGTCTGTCAGTCTGTCAGCCTGTCAGCCTGTCAGTCTGTCAGTCTGTCAGTCTGTCAGTCTGTCAGTCTGTCAGTCTGTCAGTCTGTCAGTCTGTCAGTCTGTCAGTCTGTCAGTCTGTCAGTCTGTCAGTCTGTCAGTCTTTCAGTCTGTCAGTCTGTCAGTCTGTCAGTATGTCAGTCTGTCAGTCTGTCCGTCTGTCAGTCTGTCAGTCTGTCAGTCTGTCAGTCTGTCAGTCTGTCAGTCTGTCAGTCTGTCAGTCTGTCAGTCTGTCAGTCTGTCAGACTGTCAGTCTGTCAGTCTGTCAGTCTGTCAGTCTGTCAGTCTGTCAGTCTGTCAGTCTGTCAGTCTGTCAGTCTGTCAGTCTGTCAGTCTGTCAGTCTGTCAGTCTGTCAGTCTGTCAGTCTGTCAGTCTGTCAGTCTGTCAGTCTGTCAGTCTGTCAGTCTGTCAGTCTGTCAGTCTGTCAGTCTGTCAGTCTGTCAGTCTGTCAGTCTGTCAGTCTGTCAGTCTGTCAGTCTGTCAGTCTGTCAGTCTGTCAGTCTGTCAGTCTGTCATTCTGTCAGTCTGTCAGTCTGCCAGTCTGTCAGTCTGTCAGTCTGTCAGTCTGTCAGTCAGTCAGTCTGTCAGTCTGTCAGTCTGTCAGTCTGTCAGTCTGTCAGTCTGTCATTCTGTCAGTCTGTCAGTCTGCCAGTCTGTCAGTCTGTCAGTCTGTCAGTCTGTCAGTCAGTCAGTCTGTCAGTCTGTCAGTCTGTCAGTCTGTCAGTCTGTCAGTCTGTCAGTCTGTCAGTCTGTCAGTCTGTCAGTCTGTCAGTCTGTCAGTCTGTCAGTCTGTCAGTATGTCAGTCTGTCAGTCTGTCGGTCTGTCAGTCTGTCAGTCTGTCAATCTGTCAGTCTGTCTGTATGTATGTATAAACACATACAGCCCAAACGGGTTGGCCGAATTGCTTCAAACTTGGTATATAGAGTTTTTTATGTGTTGTACAGAGGGGAAATTGAGTTTTTTTCTTAAGCTCAAAAAATAACGATACCTGCCATATAACATTTAAAAAAAACTTTTTTTCTCAAAAACCGCTCCACAGATTTAAAAATTTTTTTTTCTCATAAATTCAAATTTATCTAGCAAATAAAATGGCGTACTTTTTTTGAGTTTAAATTAGTTTAAGTAATACATTTTTTTTTGATTAAGCCGATTTAATATTTTGTTTTTAAGTTTATATGGTAATATTTAAGACCGTCATACCAATTTTTTTTAGAAAAAAATTAAAGATATTTTGTATATATAAGAAATGAAGTAAAATACTGCTTTAAATATATATTTAGATTTTTAACAGAAATCTTTTGCATTCGATGTGATCAAACATAAGAACAAGTTCGTGCGATCCAGTCGTGCATTTTATTTTTTTATGTATTTGGGAAACAGATTAATGTGTATTAAACACCGGTTGTTAGGACTAATTTTGGAGTTGACAGTGAGAATGGTTCAGGTTTTACTTGGTTTTCAGTTTCATGAGTAGTTTCTTTTAGCTGTTCAATATTTCTTGGTTTTTTACTCAAGCGTTTAACTAGGTGACGTAAACAGAATGCAAGGAGTAAGAAAGGTATTGAATTTAAAATAGCCTAAAAAATGTTTTGAGGGATTTGTTGTGTATTTTGAGTGGATTCTTATAATCCCATAGGGATTGAAGTTTGTTTTGTCTAGTTTGATTTTTTACTATTACTTTATCACCTACGTTAAATAATTTAGTTTTAGAATTCTTATCATGAAGAGCTCTTGATTTCTCTATAAGGATAGTCTGCCGTCTCATACCCATGCTGTATTTATGATATCCTAGGTTTTTGTGACAAGACACTTGGGATACTAGCCGGAAATCCGTACAAGAGTTCATAAGGCGAGAACCCAATTCTACTATGTGGCGTTGTATTATATACAAACATAGAATATGGTATCCATGTGTCCCAAGATAATGGATCTTGATTTATGTACATAGTGCCTTAAGTATTCAGCTAGATATGGGTGAGTGAGTGAGAGAGTAAGTGAAGTACTCGGTTTTCGCAAGTGCTCTAGTTGATTTTTAAAATTATTGAAAGAAATTAAAAAAAAAAAAGTTTAAAACACTTATTAATTATTTAAAAGTTAAAACGCCACAAGCTCTGGTTATAATATAAAAATAAGCGAAACAAAAATTTAAGGTAGGAAAGTATTAAATTAAAAATTCAATTGAGAACGCCGACATTTTTCACCGCTACATGCCACAAAAAAGAAAATCAACGGAAATATCCCCAATAAATACACCGAACAAAAAAAACAATAACTCAAATAGAAATGGCTCTGAATGCGGATGACATCAAATCAATCGTTGACCAATGTTTAAATCATCATCTTAACAACATTGCAAGATATCTCGTTAATTTAAAAAAACATGCAGCTACTCCGTTTGCAAAACACTCAGCTTGCAGAGCGAATCTCTACACTTGAAAGTTATTGTGTCACTTTGGAGAAACAACTCGAGGCTGTATCTAAGAAATCAAATGAAAATTCTGTCGTCATGCATTTCCCTTCAGATAAGATGGAAAACAAGCTTAGCTCTGCAACACAAACTTGTCTACGCCTTCTTAAGCTCAACGAAAATACAGAGTTATCAATACACAAAGCACAGGAATACACAAACCGGCAAACAAAAAACACAACAATGGTTCTTAAATGCGAAAGCGCCGACACCGTCACAAAAATTATGGACGCTGCTCCTAAGCTCAAGAATACCGGGGTGTACATACATCGTAAGCAATCACTAATTTACCGCACCTAGACAAAGCAACTACTTGACATAATAAATAAATTAAGCAAAAAAAATCCGAACACCAAAATCTTTGTTAAATGTTGCTAAACTACAAATTGGCAATTTGTCAAAATTTGCGTATGACAACTTTCGAGGTATGCAAATATCCTCAAAACAAGAGCTCGATTACATCAAAACAAACTTTGGTGATGATTCAGCATGTTTCTTTGATGTAAACAACATAGACGTCAACTCCAAAAAAAACAGGAATTATGTGATACCAGCGCCATCTGTGTGTGGTCACATATATAATGAAGGTGCAGGCCCTAGCCTAAGATAGGATTACATCGCCGTCTGCCAAGATATTAATTCTTACACAAATAATTTTAAATTTAATATTTTTTGTTATAACATTACAGGTTTTAAAAACAAATATGACATTTTTATACTTTTGGAAACTTTTTTAGAAAACGAAAATAACCTGCATTATACTAAATTTTTAAAGATTCTAATATAAAATGTATACCAGCAATCAGAAACCATACACTTGGTAGAGCTAGTGGTGGTCTTATGTTTGGTATTAAAAACACTTATAAAAATATTAGTATACATTTTAAAAACCTCGAAAATTATATAGCTCTTATAGAGATTATTCATCAAAAAAAACATTTTCAAATACTTCCGGTGTACTGGAATTATAATGATTGGAATACGAAATATAATGAGCTATACAATTTTCTTAATAGTAACAATTATGAAAATTTGATGATAATTGGTGATATAAATGGTCGTATAAGTGACTACCAGAACCCAATTAATTTAAATAACGGCAATTTTTCAATTGAAAGAAAATCTTTAGATACTTGTCTCAATCAGAATGGTAAATATCTAGTGGAAATGATTGAAGACTTTGGATTTCTTCTATTAAATGGAATAAGTTCTAACGACTCAAACGGTAACTTTACATTTATTTCTGCCCAATGTTGCTTTTTGATAGATTTATGGCTTATCAAAGGCGTTTGGTTAAGCATAACACGAAACTTTGAAATTCTTCCAGAAAATTTCTCGCAACACCTCCCTATTCTCGTAACTTGCGGGTTAGATACTAACTTTATAAGCCTACAGTCGACAGAAAACACTCTCAGATTGAAATGGAGTGATAAAAACTTAAACAATTATATTAGAAAGCTCAATCAACATATAGCAAGCTTACCATTTTTAGAAGAAATATCTACTTCGATACTTACTACGATTAGACAATCCTCAAATTTCAACAATAAAAATAGTGTTAGGAACACTTTTTAATCTAAATGGTACGATAATGACTGCAAAAAGGCTAGGAAAAAATCTCTTGCATTTTTGAAACTTTTCCGAAAAACAAATAACCCTGGCACCAAATATTTATATTTACAAGCAAACCAAGAATAGAAACGAATCTGTACTCAAAAAAAGAATAGATACCTACAAAACGTAGCTTCGAAACTGAGTGTCTGTAAAGATTCAAAATCTTTTTGGAATTCTGTTCGCTTTTTAAATGGTCAGAATAATAATAATACACTTTCGATTGATGTTAATGTTTTCGTGGCTTATTTTGAAAAACTTCTGTTGTCCAATCCAAATTTTAGCATGATTAGTTTTGCCATCCCAAATGTTACCATACCAGAATTAGATTCCTCATTTACAACGATGGAATTAAAATCATCTCTAATGAAAATGAAAAATAACAAAGCATCTGGGCCTGATGGTATTCCAGGTGAATTCTATAAGTATGCTACTCGAGAGTTTTTGGAATACATCTTAAGTTTCTTCAACAGGTAATATAATGGGTTCCTGAAAACTTTAGGTGTTCCAAAATATCAGCTATCTTTAAGAAAGGCAATCGGGATCAGCCGGAAAACTATAGGTGTATTGCTGTTTAAACTCATTGAGAAAATTATTCTCACAATTACTTTACTTAAGGCTTTCAAATTGGGCTGAGCAAAACAATATAATCAGTTGCTGCCAAGCTGGCTTTCGCGTAAACCTTTCGACTATAGATCAAACTTTTGTGTTAAACACAGTGGCTAGGCGATTTATTGATAAAAAGAAATGTTTGTATGCTTTTTTTGTCGATTTAAAGGCTGCATTCGACACAGTCAATAGAAAGTCATTGATATACAAGCTTTCAGTAATAGGTTTATCAACAAAGTTCATAAAATTCTATGAGAAGATGCTTGAGAACTCTAATGTTTTTGTTCAGAACGGCCCTAGGAAATCGAGAGACTTCAAATGTCAAACTGGTGTTCCCCAAGGCTGGGTTTTAAGTCCTTTGTTATTCTCTCTATTTATAAATGATGTTGAAAATCACATCCCAGGAGGTATTGTAATAGGTGATGTAACTATTAAGGTTCTTATTTATGCAGACGATCTTGTTATCCTGTCAGATTGCCCGCTTACTTTACAACTTCAAATAAGTAAGCTAAAACAATACTGTGATAGTTGGGATCTCAAAATCAACAGCTCGAAGTCGAAAATTATGATCTTCAGATCACACAACAGATTTATAGGTTATGGCCGCAACTGGACGCTAGGGAACGATATTATAGAAATCGTGGATAAATTTAAATATCTGGGATATGTACTAACATATGACTTAAATACGCACCCTCACGCTAGAGAAAAAATAAAAGCTGCTAAAGTTGCTTTAAACAGCATGTGGTCTAATTTTTTAGCAATATTTTTGTACTCAGTTTAAAAATTCAAAGTATTCAATGCTACAGTGAATAGCTGCCTCTGCTATGGAAGCGAAGTATATGGGTATGAACAGCTAGAAGAACTAGAAAATGTTCAAAGATATTTTTTTAAACGAATGTTCCGGTTACCTACGAACACCCCAAATTATGCCATCCATGTGGAGTCTGGCTTACCTCAAATATTTCTGAAAAACTTAAAGGCAAATGCAGATTACATTGTAAAGGTAATGAATAGATCAGACCAAAACCTCCAAAAACGGATCCTTAATATTTGCTTTAATAAAGTTTACAGTCCAGTACAAAATTGTTACGATCTAGCTGTTACACACGACTTTCCGATCTCATTACGAACTGATAATAATGAACAATTAAAATTGTCTTTATACGACTGCATAGCTTGTATAGATGAGACACTTTTCCAGAAATGTATGGAACGTGGTTCTCATTCAGCTTCAAGGAGTGTTTATAGGCAATTAAGTTTTACTCAAGGCGAGGATAACTATTTTAGAAACGAGTTTTCAGTTTCAGAAATGAGCTTAATTTTCAAAGCCAGAACTGAAATGCTGGATCTGAATTGTAGACCATTTAGATCTGACTTAAATCCTATCTGTTCTCTTTGCATCCTTGAATGACAATATCTTACATTTTATGGCGTTTTGTCCAATTTTACAAGAGATCCGTGGACTTAATTTTTCCGCAAGTTTCCTTTCTTTAGAAGAATGTATAAAAAAATTGAATGGTGGCCGTGGTTGGAAGTCCCTTGTAGGATATGTTTCGCACGCAAAAAAATATCGAGATGAGTATTTGAACATGCTTTGAGGAATAAAGTCACCACTACTATTTGAATAGGTATTTTAAAAAGCGCATGTCGCAGATTATTTTCGTTTTAGCTAAACTAAGAGCCCCTTTTGACTTCTTTATATGTTTTTGTTTTGACTAAACTAAGAGTCCAGATTAATTATTTTTTCTTTCTTTCTAACTTTTTATATACAAAATGGTTCTAAGCTTTAAATATAAACGGTGATTTTTTAAGAGCTTGGTTTTTGAAAATTCAAAAAAACATAGAAACTTGGAAAAAGTGAATTAAATTTTTATTTGGATCGATAAATCAATTTCTGCCATTTACTTTTTAAAAATAATTTCACTTAAATGTTGCCCGCGGCTACGCTTCAGGTGGTCCATTCTGAAGGTCCAATTTTGGCAAACTTTTTCACACATTTCGGCCGGAATCTCACCAATGACGCGTTCAATGTTGGCTTCCAAGGCAGCAATCGTGTTTGGCTTGTCCCCATAGACAATAGACTTAACATAGCCCCACAAAAAAAAAGTCTAACGGGGTCAAATCACATGATCTTGGTGGCCAATTGACTGCGCCAAAACGTGAGATCAACTGCTCACCAAATTCGCCTCTCAATTGATGCATGGTTTCGCGTGGAGTGTGGCATGTGGCACCGTTCTGTTGGAACCACATGTCGACCGAGTTCAATTCTTGCATTTTCGGCAAAACAAATCTGTTATCATCGAACGGTACCTTTCTCCATTGACCGTAACCCTGCGGCCTTCATCGTCCTTGAAGAAGTACGGCCCAATGATGCCGCCTGCCCATAAACCGCACCAAACAGTGCATTTTTCGGGATGCATTGGTAGCTGCTGAATTGCCTCTGGCTGCTCTTCACTCCAAATACGGCAATTCTGCTTATTCACGTATCCATTTAGCCAAAAATGAGCCTCGTCGCTGAAACGGACGTAGCTTGCGAAACACATTTTTCACAGAGCACGAATTTTGATAATAAATTTCAATAATTTGCAAACGTTGTTCAGGCGTAAGTCTATTCATGATGAAATGGCAAACAATACTGAATCGAAATGTCAAATGTTCGTGGAATTTGTCATGTGTGATCTGTCAAAAATATAAATGTCAGAAACCAAGTAGCAAGCAAATCACCCGTTATCTAAAATATTTAACCAACATTAATTTATCTTTGTTTTGACTAAACTAAAAGTCACAGTTTGTTTATTTATTAATCCCAAATTAAATATATGTGTATTAAAATAACTTATAATTTACTTTAAATGAGCACAACTTTGTTTAATCAAACTCTCTTATTATATTCAAAAAATTTTAATTGTATAAGTAATTCTTACTACGGCAGACGGCATATTTGCCATGCTTTGTAATTATTTCTTATATATAAAATTGTATTTTATGATTTGAAAAATAAAGAAAGAATTGAATTGAAAATTGAATTGAAAATTGTATTCAGCTAGTGTCCTTCTTTCCAAACTCCATTTTTCAGAGGATAATAAGGCGTTGTATTTAATTTCTTAATCTTCATAATATTACACATTTCCTTGAAAAGATCACTTAGAAAATTTGTTCCCTGATCTGTTAAGGGAGAGATGGGAATACCGTGACAGCAAATTATATTTTCGACTAATGATCGAGCTACAGTTACTGCTTCCGCATTTTCTATTGGCATTAAGTTTCTTCAACAGGTAATATAATGGGTTCCTGAAAACTTTAGGTGTTCCAAAATATCAGCTATCTTTAAGAAAGGCAATCGGGATCAGCCGGAAAACTATAGGTGTATTGCTGTTTAAACTCATTGAGAAAATTATTCTCACAATTACTTTACTTAAGGCTTTCAAATTGGGCTGAGCAAAACAATATAATCAGTTGCTGCCAAGCTGGCTTTCGCGTAAACCTTTCGACTATAGATCAAACTTTTGTGTTAAACACAGTGGCTAGGCGATTTATTGATAAAAAGAAATGTTTGTATGCTTTTTTTGTCGATTTAAAGGCTGCATTCGACACAGTCAATAGAAAGTCATTGATATACAAGCTTTCAGTAATAGGTTTATCAACAAAGTTCATAAAATTCTATGAGAAGATGCTTGAGAACTCTAATGTTTTTGTTCAGAACGGCCCTAGGAAATCGAGAGACTTCAAATGTCAAACTGGTGTTCCCCAAGGCTGGGTTTTAAGTCCTTTGTTATTCTCTCTATTTATAAATGATGTTGAAAATCACATCCCAGGAGGTATTGTAATAGGTGATGTAACTATTAAGGTTCTTATTTATGCAGACGATCTTGTTATCCTGTCAGATTGCCCGCTTACTTTACAACTTCAAATAAGTAAGCTAAAACAATACTGTGATAGTTGGGATCTCAAAATCAACAGCTCGAAGTCGAAAATTATGATCTTCAGATCACACAACAGATTTATAGGTTATGGCCGCAACTGGACGCTAGGGAACGATATTATAGAAATCGTGGATAAATTTAAATATCTGGGATATGTACTAACATATGACTTAAATACGCACCCTCACGCTAGAGAAAAAATAAAAGCTGCTAAAGTTGCTTTAAACAGCATGTGGTCTAATTTTTTAGCAATATTTTTGTACTCAGTTTAAAAATTCAAAGTATTCAATGCTACAGTGAATAGCTGCCTCTGCTATGGAAGCGAAGTATATGGGTATGAACAGCTAGAAGAACTAGAAAATGTTCAAAGATATTTTTTTAAACGAATGTTCCGGTTACCTACGAACACCCCAAATTATGCCATCCATGTGGAGTCTGGCTTACCTCAAATATTTCTGAAAAACTTAAAGGCAAATGCAGATTACATTGTAAAGGTAATGAATAGATCAGACCAAAACCTCCAAAAACGGATCCTTAATATTTGCTTTAATAAAGTTTACAGTCCAGTACAAAATTGTTACGATCTAGCTGTTACACACGACTTTCCGATCTCATTACGAACTGATAATAATGAACAATTAAAATTGTCTTTATACGACTGCATAGCTTGTATAGATGAGACACTTTTCCATAAATGTATGGAACGTGGTTCTCATTCAGCTTCAAGGAGTGTTTATAGGCAATTAAGTTTTACTCAAGGCGAGGATAACTATTTTAGAAACGAGTTTTCAGTTTCAGAAATGAGCTTAATTTTCAAAGCCAGAACTGAAATGCTGGATCTGAATTGTAGACCATATAGATCTGACTTAAATCCTATCTGTTCTCTTTGCATCCTTGAATGACAATATCTTACATTTTATAGCGTTTTGTCCAATTTTACAAGAGATCCGTGGACTTAATTTTTCCGCAAGTTTCCTTTCTTTAGAAGAATGTATAAAAAAATTGAATGGTGGCCGTGGTTGGAAGTCCCTTGTAGGATATGTTTCGCACGCAAAAAAATATCGAGATGAGTATTTGAACATGCTTTGAGGAATAAAGTCACCACTACTATTTGAATAGGTATTTTAAAAAGCGCATGTCGCAGATTATTTTCGTTTTAGCTAAACTAAGAGCCCCTTTTGACTTCTTTATATGTTTTTGTTTTGACTAAACTAAGAGTCCAGATTAATTATTTTTTCTTTCTTTCTAACTTTTTATATACAAAATGGTTCTAAGCTTTAAATATAAACGGTGATTTTTTAAGAGCTTGGTTTTTGAAAATTCAAAAAAACATAGAAACTTGGAAAAAGTGAATTAAATTTTTATTTGGATCGATAAATCAATTTCTGCCATTTACTTTTTAAAAATAATTTCACTTAAATGTTGCCCGCGGCTACGCTTCAGGTGGTCCATTCTGAAGGTCCAATTTTGGCAAACTTTTTCACACATTTCGGCCGGAATCTCACCAATGACGCGTTCAATGTTGGCTTCCAAGGCAGCAATCGTGTTTGGCTTGTCCCCATAGACAATAGACTTAACATAGCCCCACAAAAAAAAAGTCTAACGGGGTCAAATCACATGATCTTGGTGGCCAATTGACTGCGCCAAAACGTGAGATCAACTGCTCACCAAATTCGCCTCTCAATTGATGCATGGTTTCGCGTGGAGTGTGGCATGTGGCACCGTTCTGTTGGAACCACATGTCGACCGAGTTCAATTCTTGCATTTTCGGCAAAACAAATCTGTTATCATCGAACGGTACCTTTCTCCATTGACCGTAACCCTGCGGCCTTCATCGTCCTTGAAGAAGTACGGCCCAATGATGCCGCCTGCCCATAAACCGCACCAAACAGTGCATTTTTCGGGATGCATTGGTAGCTGCTGAATTGCCTCTGGCTGCTCTTCACTCCAAATACGGCAATTCTGCTTATTCACGTATCCATTTAGCCAAAAATGAGCCTCGTCGCTGAAACGGACGTAGCTTGCGAAACACATTTTTCACAGAGCACGAATTTTGATAATAAATTTCAATAATTTGCAAACGTTGTTCAGGCGTAAGTCTATTCATGATGAAATGGCAAACAATACTGAATCGAAATGTCAAATGTTCGTGGAATTTGTCATGTGTGATCTGTCAAAAATATAAATGTCAGAAACCAAGTAGCAAGCAAATCACCCGTTATCTAAAATATTTAACCAACATTAATTTATCTTTGTTTTGACTAAACTAAAAGTCACAGTTTGTTTATTTATTAATCCCAAATTAAATATATGTGTATTAAAATAACTTATAATTTACTTTAAATGAGCACAACTTTGTTTAATCAAACTCTCTTATTATATTCAAAAAATTTTAATTGTATAAGTAATTCTTACTACGGCAGACGGCATATTTGCCATGCTTTGTAATTATTTCTTATATATAAAATTGTATTTTATGATTTGAAAAATAAAGAAAGAATTGAATTGAAAATTGAATTGAAAATTGTATTCAGCTAGTGTCCTTCTTTCCAAACTCCATTTTTCAGAGGATAATAAGGCGTTGTATTTAATTTCTTAATCTTCATAATATTACACATTTCCTTGAAAAGATCACTTAGAAAATTTGTTCCCTGATCTGTTAAGGGAGAGATGGGAATACCGTGACAGCAAATTATATTTTCGACTAATGATCGAGCTACAGTTACTGCTTCCGCATTTTCTATTGGCATTGCTTCCGAAAATTCAAATCATCCTGAATTGTAAGTAGGTATTTGTGTCCATTATAACTAACAGGAAGTGGTCCAACTATGTCTAAAGCGACTCTTTCGAATGGCTTAACACTAGTGGTTGTTATTTTCATTGGGACAGGTGGATTTCTTCTACTTTTGTTTAGTTGACATGATGTATATTTACTTACATAATTGCGTTTATCGGCTTTCATGTTTGACCAAAAGTACTTCGTCTTTAGTCTGTTATACATTCTTGCGACACCTTGATGTCCTCCGAAAGGAGAGTCATGGTATTCGGACAACATTTTTGTAATTGTTTCTGATTCATTTAATGTGATTCTTTCGTCAGTATGTACGTATATATTTAAGGTCATGTCCTCAAAAACTTTGTTAAGCTTATTCTTGAAAATGTGCCTAACCTGATTATCTGAGACAGGTAGCGAGAAAACAATATTTTTTTCTTTTTTCTATTATTGTTTTGAGGCTTTTCTCGGCTAACTCTTCGTCTTTCGTGGTTCTGAATGGTATTGGTAATGTGACAACTATCAACGGGTGATAAATTAATATTTCACCTATAGGTAGTATTATTATTTTAATACTTGCATTTTAGTTTTATTTATGGATTCATATTTTACAATTATATTACATTTTGATTTGGGTCAACAGATATATTTGGATTTATTCCTTGGTCTTGGATTTTATCCTCATTTAATTTTTGGTTTTGGGCTCGAGTTAGTTCTTATATTTTATTTCCTTCAGATTTACGTATGTTTCGACTAAAAGCGTCTGCGTTTAAGTTTATTTTACCTGGTTTATGGTTAATGGTATAATCGTATTCTGATAGTAAAATTTTGCACCTGGCTAATCTGGACATAGGATGCGTTCTGGAAAAAAGCCACTGTAAAGGCTTCGGATCTGTGCAAATAGTGAAGTGTGTTCCGTAAATATACGGACGAAATTGTTGTATAGCATAAACGATTGCAAATAACTCTTTTTCGGTACTTCCGCATCATTTAATGTTCTACTTGTAAAGGATATTGGCTTATCTTGGCCGATGGGACCTGGAGACAAAACAGCTCCTATTCTGTTACAATAAATACCTGTTTAAAATTGGGATATGCTAAAACACGGGGACTTATAATTTTATTTTTGAGAACTCTGAATGCTTCATCGCAGAAGGCATCCCACTTAAAAATGGAATTTTTCCTTAATAACTTCGTGAGAGGTTTTGATATTGTAGAAAAATTTTCTATAAGCTTCCTGTAATAACCAACAAAACCTATAAAAGATTTTATGCCTTTAGCGGTTTTGGGTGTAGGATAAGTTCTGACGGCTTTAATTTTTTTTCCGGGTCTGTTTTAAGTCCGTCTTCAGAAATAAAATGACCAAGGTACATGAATTCATGTTTAAGAAAATTGCATTTCTCTTGTTGTAATTGCAGATTATGCATACTTAATTGATTAAATATTTCCCTCGGTTGGAATTATGATCATTAAGATCATAACGATAAAGTACAATGTCGTCCATATAGACAAAACAGTCAAAACCTTGTGAACCAGTGAGGACAGTGTTCATCAGACGTTGGAACGTAGCAGGAGCATTTTTTAATCCAAATGGCATGCGATTGTACTCGTAATGTCCAAAGAGAGTGCTAAATGTAGTCTTGCATCGATCTTTTTCATACATTAAAATCTGGTGAAAACCTTTAGAAAAAATCGAATGTACTGAAATATTTTGCTCTAACTAATTGATCGAATATTTCACTTATATTTGGCAATGGGTAAGCATCGCCGATAGTTAAATCATTCAGTTTCCTGAAATCAACAACTACGCTCCAACGGTTGCTTCCATCGCTTCCTGTTTTTTGGGACCGAGTAGCAAGGGTGAGTTCCAGGGACTAGAGCTTGGACGCACGATATCATTGTCCAACATTGCCTGTACTTGGTTGTGTATTTCTTACTTCTGGCTCTCTGGAATTCGGTATTGTTTAATTAAAAGAGGAGATTTGTTCTCGACAGTACCTGTTTTATGTTGAATGAAATTTGTATTAGTGAGGTGATCTCCTCCAGGAATAATAAATCGTATTACCCTCTACAGATCTTGAGGGTAGAATCCTTCTCTTCTGTATCACAATACCAACATGGATTCCAATTTTTCAAGTCGTTTTTCGATTTTATTATAAAAATTAGCCGTATTGGCTTGATCATATTGATCCTAAACTTTACCAAGTAAATTTAAGTTGTGAATATTAATAGTTTTTCTGCCTCTAGGGTATTCGTTTTTTTATTGAAAGATCTTACTATTATATCGCCTATATATATACTTGGTCAGATTTGCTGTTTTCTGATAACAATGTCTTTCAGATTCTCATCATTCACTTTAAATGGAATTTCGACCATATGCTGATCCGGAGTTAAAGAGTCGTTTGTGAGTTTTCATTCAATGTTTTTTTGGAATTTAATGTTATTGACGTAAAATTATGTAATTATTGCTTTAGTTTCGTCGCTCTTTTGGCTTTTGTTTTCCAATGTCTTTTTTTATTTATTTCTGCTACACCATTTTTCGATGCTATAAGCTTCCTGTAATAACCAACAAGACCAATAAAAGATTTTATGCCTTTAGCGGTTTCGGGTGTAGGATAAGTTCTGACGGCTTTAATTTTTGTCCGGGTCTGTTTTAAGTTCGTCTTCAGAAATAAAATTACCAAGGTACATGAATTCATGTTTAAGAAAATTGCATTTCTCTTGTTGTAATTGCAGATTATGCATACTTAATTGATTAAATATTTCCCTCGGTTGGAATTATGATAATTAAGATCATAACAATAAAGTACAATGTCGCCCATATAGACAAAACAGTCAAAACCTTGTGAACCAGTGAGGACAGTGTTCATCAGACGTTGGCACGTAGCAGGAGCAATTTTTAATCCAAATGGCATGCGATTGTACTCGTAATGTCCAAAGAGAGTGCTAAATGCAGTCTTGCATCGATCTTTTTCATCCATTAAAATCTGGTGAAAACCTTTAGAAAAAATCGAATGTACAGAAATATTTTGCTCTAACTAATTGATCGAATATGTCACTTATATTTGGCAATGGGTAAGTATCACCGATAGTTAAATCATTCAGTTTCCTGAAATCAACAACTACCCTCCAACGGTTTCTTCCATCGCTTCCTGTTTTTTTGGGAACGAGTAGCAAGGGTGAGTTCCAGGGACTAGAGCTTGGACGCACCATATCATTGTCCAACATTTCCTGTACTTGGTTGTGTATTTCTTACTTCTGGGTCTCTGGAAGTCGATATTGTTTAATGAAAAGAGGAGATTTGTTCTCGACAGTACCTATTTTATGTTGCATGGAATTTGTATTAGTGAGGTGATCTCCTCCAGGAATAATAAATCGTGTTACCCTCTACCGATCTTGAGGATAGAATCTTTCTCTTCTGTATTACAGTACCAACATGGATTCCGATTTTTCAAGTCGTTTTTCAATTTTATTATAAAAATTAGCCGTATTGTCTTGATCATATTGATCCTAAGCTATCCCAAGTTAAATTTAAGTATTTTTTATAGTTTTTCTGCCTCTAGGGTATTAATTTTTTTATTGAAAGATCTTACTATTAAATCGCCTATATATATACTTGGTTAGATTTGCTGTTTTTTGATAACAATATCTTTCAGATTCTCATCATTCACTTCAAATGGAATTTCGACCATTTGCTGACTCCGGAGTTAAAGAGTCATTTGTGAGTTTTCATTCAATGTTTTTTTGGAATTTAATGTTACTGACGTAAAATTATGTAATTATTGCTTTAGTTTCGTCGCTCTTTTGGCTTTTGTTTTCAAAGGTCTTTTTTTATTTATTTCTGCTACACCATTTTTCGATGCTATAAGCTTCCTGTAATAACCAAGAAAACCAATAAAAGATTTTATGCCTTTAGCGGTTTCGGGTGTAGGATAAGTTCTGACGGCTTTAATTTTTGTCCGGGTCTGTTTTAAGTTCGTCTTCAGAAATAATATGACAAAGGTACATGAATTCATGTTTAAGAAAATTGCATTTCTCTTGTTGTAATTGTAGATTATGCATACTTAATTGATTAAATATTTCCCTCGGTTGGAATTATGATCATTAAGATCATAACAATAAAGTACAATGTCGTCCATATAGACAAAACAGTCAAAACCTTGTGAACCAGTGAGGACAGTGTTCATCAGACGTTGGAACGTAGCAGGGGCATTTTTTAATCCAAATGGCATGCGATTGTACTCGTAATGTCCAAAGAGAGTGCTAAATGCAGTCTTGCATCGATCTTTTTCATCTATTAAAATTTGGTGAAAACCTTTAGAAAAAATCGAATGTACTGAAATATTTTGCTCTAACTAATTGATCAAATATGTCACTTATATTTGGCAATGGGTAAGCATCAGCGATAGTTAAATCATTCAGTTTCCTGAAATCAACAACTACCCTCCAACGGTTTCTTCCATCGCTTCCTGTTTTTTTGGGAACGAGTAGCAAGGGTGAGTTCCAGGGACTAGAACTTGGACGCACCATATCATTGTCCAACATTTCCTGTACTTGGTTGTGTATTTCTTACTTCTGGGTCTCTGGAAGTCGATATTGTTTAATGAAAAGAGGAGATTTGTTCTCGACAGTACCTATTTTATGTTGCATGGAATTTGTATTGGTGAGGTGATCTCCTCCAGGAATAATAAATCGTGTTACCCTCTACCGATCTTGAGGATAGAATCTTTCTCTTCTGTATTACAGTACCAACATGGATTCCGATTTTTCAAGTCGTTTTTCAATTTTATTATAAAAATTAGCCGTATTGTCTTGATCATATTGATCCTAAGCTATCCCAAGTTAAATTTAAGTATTTTTATAGTTTTTCTGCCTCTAGGGTATTAATTTTTTTATTGAAAGATCTTACTATTAAATCGCCTATATATATACTTGGTTAGATTTGCTGTTTTTTGATAACAATATCTTTCAGATTCTCATCATTCACTTCAAATGGAATTTCGACCATTTGCTGACTCCGGAGTTAAAGAGTCATTTGTGAGTTTTCATCCAATGTTTTTTTGGAATTTAATGTTACTGACGTAAAATTATGTAATTATTGCTTTAGTTTCGTCGCTCTTTTGGCTTTTGTTTTCAAAGGTCTTTTTTTATTTATTTCTGCTACACCATTTTTCGATGCTATAAGCTTCCTGTAATAACCAAGAAAACCAATAAAAGATTTTATGCCTTTAGCGGTTTCGGGTGTAGGATAAGCTCTGACGGCTTTAATTTTTGTCCGGGTCTGTTTTAAGTTCGTCTTCAGAAATAAAATGACCAAGGTACATGAATTCATGTTTAAGAAAATTGCATTTCTCTTGTTGTAATTGTAGATTATGCATACTTAATTGATTAAATATTTCCCTCGGTTGGAATTATGATCATTAAGATCATAACAATAAAGTACAATGTCGTCCATATAGACAAAACAGTCAAAACC
This sequence comes from Philhelius pedissequus, assembly GCA_910595825.1. Lineage (NCBI taxonomy): Eukaryota > Metazoa > Arthropoda > Insecta > Diptera > Syrphidae > Philhelius > Philhelius pedissequus. Next base: position 142,299,986 of record OU343160.1, read on the forward strand.
TTGTGAACCAGTGAGGACAGTGTTCATCAGACGTTGGAACGTAGCAGGGGCATTTTTTAATCCAAATGGCATGCGATTGTACTCGTAATGTCCAAAGAGAGTGCTAAATGCAGTCTTGCATCGATCTTTTTCATCTATTAAAATTTGGTGAAAACCTTTAGAAAAAATCGAATGTACTGAAATATTTTGCTCTAACTAATTGATCAAATATGTCACTTATATTTGGCAATGGGTAAGCATCAGCGATAGTTAAATCATTCAGTTTCCTGAAATCAACAACTACCCTCCAACGGTTTCTTCCATCGCTTCCTGTTTTTTTGGGAACGAGTAGCAAGGGTGAGTTCCAGGGACTAGAACTTGGACGCACCATATCATTGTCCAACATTTCCTGTACTTGGTTGTGTATTTCTTACTTCTGGGTCTCTGGAAGTCGATATTGTTTAATGAAAAGAGGAGATTTGTTCTCGACAGTACCTATTTTATGTTGCATGGAATTTGTATTGGTGAGGTGATCTCCTCCAGGAATAATAAATCGTGTTACCCTCTACCGATCTTGAGGATAGAATCTTTCTCTTCTGTATTACAGTACCAACATGGATTCCGATTTTTCAAGTCGTTTTTCAATTTTATTATAAAAATTAGCCGTATTGTCTTGATCATATTGATCCTAAGCTATCCCAAGTTAAATTTAAGTATTTTTATAGTTTTTCTGCCTCTAGGGTATTAATTTTTTTATTGAAAGATCTTACTATTAAATCGCCTATATATATACTTGGTTAGATTTGCTGTTTTTTGATAACAATATCTTTCAGATTCTCATCATTCACTTCAAATGGAATTTCGACCATTTGCTGACTCCGGAGTTAAAGAGTCATTTGTGAGTTTTCATCCAATGTTTTTTTGGAATTTAATGTTACTGACGTAAAATTATGTAATTATTGCTTTAGTTTCGTCGCTCTTTTGGCTTTTGTTTTCAAAGGTCTTTTTTTATTTATTTCTGCTACACCATTTTTCGATGCTATAAGCTTCCTGTAATAACCAAGAAAACCAATAAAAGATTTTATGCCTTTAGCGGTTTCGGGTGTAGGATAAGCTCTGACGGCTTTAATTTTTGTCCGGGTCTGTTTTAAGTTCGTCTTCAGAAATAAAATGACCAAGGTACATGAATTCATGTTTAAGAAAATTGCATTTCTCTTGTTGTAATTGTAGATTATGCATACTTAATTGATTAAATATTTCCCTCGGTTGGAATTATGATCATTAAGATCATAACAATAAAGTACAATGTCGTCCATATAGACAAAACAGTCAAAACCTTGTGAACCAGTGAGGACAGTGTTCATCAGACGTTGGAACGTAGCAGGAGCATTTTTTAATCCAAATGGCATGCGATTGTACTCGTAATGTCCAAAGAGAGTGCTAAATGCAGTCTTGCATCGATCTTTTTCATCTATTAAAATTTGGTGAAAACCTTTAGAAAAAATCGAATGTACTGAAATATTTTGCTCTAACTAATTGATCGAATATGTCACTTATATTTGGCAATGGGTAAGCATCAGCGATAGTTAAATCATTCAGTTTCCTGAAATCAACAACTACCCTCCAACGGTTTCTTCCATCGCTTCCTGTTTTTTTGGGAACGAGTAGCAAGGGTGAGTTCCAGGGACTAGAGCTTGGACGCACCATATCATTGTCCAACATTTCCTTTACTTGGTTGTGTATTTCTTACTTCTGGGTCTCTGGAAGTCGATATTGTTTAATGAAAAGAGGAGATTTGTTCTCGATAGTACCTATTTTATGTTGCATGGAATTTGTATTAGTGAGGTGATCTCCTCCAGGAATAATAAATCGTGTTACCCTCTACCGATCTTGAGGATAGAATCTTTCTCTTCTGTATTACAGTACCAACATGGATTCCGATTTTTCAAGTCGTTTTTCAATTTTATTATAAAAATTAGCCGTATTGTCTTGATCATATTGATCCTAAGCTATCCCAAGTTAAATTTAAGTATTTTTATAGTTTTTCTGCCTCTAGGGTATTAATTTTTTTATTGAAAGATCTTACTATTAAATCGCCTATATATATACTTGGTTAGATTTGCTGTTTTTTGATAACAATATCTTTCAGATTCTCATCATTCACTTCAAATGGAATTTGGACCATTTGCTGACTCCGGAGTTAAAAAGTCATTTTTGACTTTTCATTCAATGTTTTTTTGGAATTTAATGTAACTGACGTAAGATTATGTAATTATTGCTTTAGTTTCGTCGCTCTTTTAGCTTTTGTTTTCCAAGGTCTTTTTTTATTTATTTCTGCTACACCATTTTTCGATGCTATAAGCTTCCTGTAATAACCAACAAAACCTATAAAAGATTTTATGCCTTTAGCGGTTTCGGATGTAGGATACGTTCTGGCGGCTTTAATTTTTGTCCGGGTCTGTTTTAAGTTCGTCTTCAGAAATAAAATGACCAAGGTACATGAATTCATGTTTAAGAAAATTGCATTTCTCTTGTTGTAATTGCAGATTATGCATACTTAATTGATTAAATATTTCCCTCGGTTGGAATTAGGATCATTAAGATCATAACAATAAAGAACAATGTCGTCCATATAGACAAAACAGTCAAAACCTTGTAAACCAGTGAGGACAGTGTTCATCAGACGTTGGAACGTAGCAGGAGCATTTTTTAATCCAAATGGCATGCGATTGTACTCGTTATGTCCAAAGAGAGTGCAAAATGCAGTCTTGCATCGATCTTTTTCATCCATTAAAATCTGGTGAAAACCTTTAGAAAAAATCGAATGTACTGAAATATTTTGATCTAACTAATTGATCGAATATGTCACTTATATTTGGCAATGGGTAAGTATCAACGATAGTTAAATCATTCAGTTTCCTGAAATCAACAACTACCCTCCAACGGTTTCTTCCATCGCTTCCTGTTTTTTTGGGAATGAGTAGCAAGGGTGAGTTCCAGGGACTAGAGCTTGGACGCACCATATCATTGTCCAACATTTCCTGTACTTGGTTGTGTATTTCTTACTTCTGGATCTCTGGAAGTCGATATTGTTTAATGAAAAGAGGAGATTTGTTCTCGACAGTACCTATTTTATGTTGAACGGAATTTGTATTAGTGAGGTGATCTCCTCCAGGAATAATAAATCGTATTACCCTCTACCGATCTTGAGGATAGAATCCTTCTCTTCTGTATCACAGTACCAACACGTATTCCAATTTTTCAAGTCGTTTTTCGATTTTATTATAAAAATTAGCCGTATTGGCTTGATCATATTGATCCTAGACTATCCCAAGTTAAATTTAAGTTGTGAATATTAATAGTTTTTCTGCCTCTAGAGTATTAATTTTTTTATTGAAAGATCTTACTATTAAATCGCGTATGTACATATATACTTGGTCAGATTTGCTGTTTTTTGATAACAATGTCTTTCAGATTCTCATTCTTCACTTCAAATGGAATTTCGACCATTTGCTGACTCCGGAGTTAAAGAGTCATTTGTGAGTTTTCATTTAATGTTTTTTTTTGGAATTTAATGTTACTGACGTAAAATTATGTAATTATTGCTTTAGTTTCGTCGCTCTTTTGGCTTTTGTTTTCAAAGGTCTTTTTTTATTTATTTCTGCTACACCATTTTTCGATGCTATAAGCTTCCTGTAATAACCAAGAAAACCAATAAAAGATTTTATGCCTTTAGCGGTTTCGGGTGTAGGATAAGTTCTGACGGCTTTAATTTTTGTCCGGGTCTGTTTTAAGTTCGTCTTCAGAAATAAAATGACCAAGGTACATGAATTCATGTTTAAGAAAATTGCATTTCTCTTGTTGTAATTGTAGATTATGCATACTTAATTGATTAAATATTTCCCTCGGTTGGAATTATGATCATTAAGATCATAACAATAAAGTACAATGTCGTCCATATAGACAAAACAGTCAAAACCTTGTGAACCAGTGAGGAGAGTGTTCATCAGACGTTGGAACGTAGCAGGGGCATTTTTTAATCCAAATGGCATGCGATTGTACTCGTAATGTCCAAAGAGAGTGCTAAATGCAGTCTTGCATCGATCTTTTTCTTCTATTAAAATTTGGTGAAAACCTTTAGAAAAAATCGAATGTACTGAAATATTTTGCTCTAACTAATTGATCAAATATGTCACTTATATTTGGCAATGGGTAAGCATCAGCGATAGTTAAATCATTCAGTTTCCTGAAATCAACAACTACCCTCCAACGGTTTCTTCCATCGCTTCCTGCTTTTTTGGGAACGAGTAGCAAGGGTGAGTTCCAGGGACTAGAGCTTGGACGCACCATATCATTGTCCAACATTTCCTGTACTTGGTTGTGTATTTCTTACTTCTGGGTCTCTGGAAGTCGATATTGTTTAATGAAAAGAGGAGATTTGTTCTCGACAGTACCTATTTTATGTTGCATGGAATTTGTATTAGTGAGGTGATCTCCTCCAGGAATAATAAATCGTGTTACCCTCTACCGATCTTGAGGATAGAATCTTTCTCTTCTGTATTACAGTACCAACATGGATTCCGATTTTTCAAGTCGTTTTTCAATTTTACTATAAAAATTAGCCGTATTGTCTTGATCATATTGATCCTAAGCTATCCCAAGTTAAATTTAAGTATTTTTATAGTTTTTCTGCCTCTAGGGTATTCATTTTTTTATTGAAAGATCTTACTATTAAATCGCCTATATATATACTTGGTTAGATTTGCTGTTTTTTGATAACAATATCTTTCAGATTCTCATCATTCACTTCAAATGGAATTTGGACCATTTGCTGACTCCGGAGTTAAAGAGTCATTTTTGACTTTTCATTCAATGTTTTTTTGGAATTTAATGTAACTGACGTAAGATTATGTAATTATTGCTTTAGTTTCGTCGCTCTTTTAGCTTTTGTTTTCCAAGGTCTTTTTTTATTTATTTCTGCTACACCATTTTTCGATGCTATAAACTTCCTGTAATAACCAACAAAACCTATAAAAGATTTTATGCCTTTAGCGGTTTCGGATGTAGGATACGTTCTGGCGGCTTTAATTTTTGTCCGGGTCTGTTTTAAGTTCGTCTTCAGAAATAAAATGACCAAGGTACATGAATTCATGTTTAAGAAAATTGCATTTCTCTTGTTGTAATTGCAGATTATGCATACCTAATTGATTAAATGTTTCCCTCGGTTGGAATTATGATCATTAAGATCATAACAATAAAGTACAATGTCGTCCATATAGACAAAACAGTCAAAACCTTGTAAACCAGTGAGGACAGTGTTTATCAGACGTTGGAACGTAGCAGGAGCATTTTTTAATCCAAATGGCATGCGATTGTACTCGTTATGTCCAAAGAGAGTGCAAAATGCAGTCTTGCATCGATCTTTTTCATCCATTAAAATCTGGTGAAAACCTTTAGAAAAAATCGAATGTACTGAAATATTTTGATCTAACTAATTGATCGAATATGTCACTTATATTTGGCAATGGGTAAGTATCACCGATAGTTAAATCATTCAGTTTCCTGAAATCAACAACTACCCTCCAACGGTTTCTTCCATCGCTTCCTGTTTTTTTGGGAATGAGTAGCAAGGGTGAGTTCCAGGGACTAGAGCTTGGACGCACCATATCATTGTCCAACATTTCCTGTACTTGGTTGTGTATTTCTTACTTCTGGGTCTCTGGAAGTCGATATTGTTTAATGAAAAGAGGAGATTTGTTCTCGACAGTACCTATTTTATGTTGAACGGAATTTGTATTAGTGAGGTGATCTCCTCCAGGAATAATAAATCGTGTTACCCTCAACAGATCTTGAGGATAGAATCCTTCTCTTCTGTATCACAGTACCAACACGTATTCCAATTTTTCAAGTCGTTTTTCGATTTTATTATAAAAATTAGCCGTATTGGCTTGATCATATTGATCCTAGACTATCCCAAGTTAAATTTAAGTTGTGAATATTAATAGTTTTTCTGCCTCTAGAGTATTAATTTTTTTATTGAAAGATCTTACTATTAAATCGCGTATGTACATATATACTTGGTCAGATTTGCTGTTTTTTGATAACAATGTCTTTCAGATTCTCATTCTTCACTTCAAATGGAATTTCGACCATTTGCTGACTCCGGAGTTAAAGAGTCATTTGTGAGTTTTCATTTAATGTTTTTTTTTGGAATTTAATGTTACTGACGTAAAATTATGTAATTATTGCTTTAGTTTCGTCGCTCTTTTGGCTTTTGTTTTCCAACGATCATTAAGATCATAACAATAAGGTACTATGTCGTCCATATAGACAAAACAGTCAAAACCTTGTGGACCAGTGAGGACAGTGTTCATCAGACGTTGGAACGTAGCAGGAGCATTTTTTAATCCAAATGGCATGGGATTGTACTCGTAATGTCCAAAGAGAGTGCTAAATGCAGTCTTGCATTGATCTTTTTCATACATTAAAATCTGGTGAAAACCTTTAGAAAAAATCGAATGTACTGAAATATTTTGCTCTAACTAATTGATCGAATATTTCACTTATATTTGGCAATGGGTAAGCATCGCCGATAGTTAAATCATTCAGTTTCCTGAAATCAACAACTACGCTCCAACGGTAGCTTCCATCGCTTCCTGTTTTTTGGGACCGAGTAGCAAGGGTGAGTTCCAGGGACTAGAGCTTGGACGCACGATATCATTGTCCAACATTTCCTGTACTTGGTTGTGTATTTCTTACTTCTGGCTCTCTGGAATTCGGTAATGTTTAATTAAAAGAGGAGATTTGTTCTCGACAGTACCTATTTTATGTTGAATGAAATTTGTATTAGTGAGGTGATCTAATCCAGGAATAATAAATCGTATTACCCTCTACAGATCTTGAGGATAGAATCCTTCTCTTCTGTATCACAATACCAACATGGATTCCAATTTTTCAAGTCGTTTTTCGATTTTATTATAAAAATTAGCCGTATTGGCTTGATCATATTGATCCTAAACTATCCCAAGTTAAATTTAAGTTGTGAATATTAATAGTTTTTCTGCCTCTAGGGTATTAATTTTTTTATTGAAAGATCTTACTATTATATCGCCTATATATATACTTGGTCAGATTTGCTGTTTTTTGATAACAATGTCTTTCAGATTCTCATCATTCACTTCAAATGGAATTTCGACCATTTGCTGACTCCGGAGTTAAAGAGTCATTTGTGAGTTTTCATTCAATGTTTTTTTGGAATTTAATGTTACTGACGTAAAATTATGTAATTATTGCTTTAGTTTCGTCGCTCTTTTGGCTTTTGTTTTCCAAGGTCTTTTTTTATTTATTTCTGCTACACCATTTTTCGATGCTATAAGCTTCCTGTAATAACCAAGAAAACCAATAAAAGATTTTATGCCCTTAGCGGTTTCGGGTGTAGTATAAGTTCTGACGGCTTTAATTTTTGTCCGGGTCTGTTTTAAGTTCGTCTTCAGAAATAAAATGACCAAGGTACATGAATTCATGTTTAAGAAAATTGCATTTTTCTTGTTGTAATTGCAGATTATGCATACTTAATTGATTAAATATTTCCCTCGGTTGGAATTATGATCATTAAGATCATAACAATAAAGTACAATGTCGTCCATATAGACAAAACAGTCAAAACCTTGTGAACCAGTGAGGACAGTGTTCATCAGACGTTGGAACGTAGCAGGAGCATTTTTTAATCCAAATGGCATGCGATTGAACTCGTAATGTCCAAAGAGAGTGCTAAATGCAGTCTTGCATCGATCTTTTTCATCCATTAAAATTTGGTAAAAACCTTTAGAAAAAATCGAATGTACTGAAATATTTTGCTCTAATTAATTGATCGAATATGTCACTTATATTTGGCAATGGGTAAGCATCACCGATAGTTAAATCATTCAGATTCCTGAAATCAACAACTACCCTCCAACGGTTTCTTCCATCGCTTCCTGTTTTTTTGGGAACGAGTAGCAAGGGTGAGATCCAGGGACTAGAGCTTGGACGCATCATATCATTGTCCAACATTTCCTGTACTTGGTTGTGTATTTCTTACTTCTGGGTCTCTGGAAGTCGATATTGTTTAATGAAAAGAGGAGATTTGTTCTCGACAGTACCTATTTTATGTTGAATGGAATTTGTATTAGTGAGATGATCTCCTCCAGGAATAATAAATCGTGTTACCCTCAACAGATCTTGAGGATAGAATCCTTCTCTTCTGTATCACAGTACCAACACGTATTCCAATTTTTCAAGTCGTTTTTCGATTTTATTATAAAAATTAGCCGTATTGGCTTGATCATATTGATCCTAGACTATCCCAAGTTAAATTTAAGTTGTGAATATTAATAGTTTTTCTGCCTCTAGAGTATTAATTTTTTTATTGAAAGATCTTACTATTAAATCGCGTATGTACATATATACTTGGTCAGATTTGCTGTTTTTTGATAACAATGTCTTTCAGATTCTCATTCTTCACTTCAAATGGAATTTCGACCATTTGCTGACTCCGGAGTTAAAGAGTCATTTGTGAGTTTTCATTTAATGTTTTTTTTTGGAATTTAATGTTACTGACGTAAAATTATGTAATTATTGCTTTAGTTCCGTCGCTCTTTTGGCTTTTATTTTCCAACGATCATTAAGATCATAACAATAAGGTACTATGTCGTCCATATAGACAAAACAGTCAAAACCTTGTGGACCAGTGAGGACAGTGTTCATCAGACGTTGGAACGTAGCAGGAGCATTTTTTAATCCAAATGGCATGGGATTGTACTCGTAATGTCCAAAGAGAGTGCTAAATGCAGTCTTGCATTGATCTTTTTCATACATTAAAATCTGGTGAAAACCTTTAGAAAAAATCGAATGTACTGAAATATTTTGCTCTAACTAATTGATCGAATATTTCACTTATATTTGGCAATGGGTAAGCATCGCCGATAGTTAAATCATTCAGTTTCCTGAAATCAACAACTACGCTCCAACGGTAGCTTCCATCGCTTCCTGTTTTTTGTGACCGAGTAGCAAGGGTGAGTTCCAGGGACTAGAGCTTGGACGCACGATATCATTGTCCAACATTTCCTGTACTTGGTTGTGTATTTCTTACTTCTGGCTCTCTGGAATTCGGTATTGTTTAATTAAAAGAGGAGATTTGTTCTCGACAGTACCTATTTTATGTTGAATGAAATTTGTATTAGTGAGGTGATCTCCTCCAGGAATAATAAATCGTATTACCCTCTACAGATCTTGAGGATAGAATCCTTCTCTTCTGTATCACAATACCAACATGGATTCCAATTTTTCAAGTCGTTTTTCGATTTTATTATAAAAATTAGCCGTATTGGCTTGATCATATTGATCCTAAACTATCCCAAGTTAAATTTAAGTTGTGAATATTAATAGTTTTTCTGCCTCTAGGGTATTAATTTTTTTATTGAAAGATCTTACTATTATATCGCCTATATATATACTTGGTCAGATTTGCTGTTTTTTGATAACAATGTCTTTCAGATTCTCATCATTCAGTTCAAATGGAATTTCGACCATTTGCTGACTCCGGAGTTAAAGAGTCATTTGTGAGTTTTCATTCAATGTTTTTTTGGAATTTAATGTTACTGACGTAAAATTATGTAATTATTGCTTTAGTTTCGTCGCTCTTTTGGCTTTTGTTTTCAAAGGTCTTTTTTTATTTATTTCTGCTACACCATTTTTCGATGCTATAAGCTTCCTGTAATAACCAAGAAAACCAATAAAAGATTTTATGCCCTTAGCGGTTTCGGGTGTAGTATAAGTTCTGACGGCTTTAATTTTTGTCCGGGTCTGTTTTAAGTTCGTCTTCAGAAATAAAATGACCAAGGTACATGAATTCATGTTTAAGAAAATTGCATTGCATTTTTTAGTTTCGTTGCTCTTTTGGCTTTTGTTTTCCAAGGTCTTTTTTTGTTTATTTCTGCTACACCATTTTTCGATGCAGTCCTACTGGTATTTATTTTTTTTATTAATTTTTCCCATTTTTATTTTAATGAAGATGAGTTCTCAGAATCAATAGTCAACTTCAGCTTATTGAAATTAGAGGTTTCACTCTCAGCTTTCGCACCTTCGCTGAGTTTTTGGTTAATGGTGACTTTATCGGATTTTGGAACTGAGCCGCTCTACTTTGTCATACCATTACCTTTAATTTGAAAGTCAAAGCACGTAGGCACCGCCTCGTGAGGGGCAGCTTTGTGTATATTTTATCTGTCTCAAAAGTTATCTTTATTATAATTAATTAAATTGATTTTATTTAGTTCGGGGGACTTTTGTTTGTATTTTGGAACTTTTATAGCATTTTCGTTATAATCTATTATGCATTTGTATTGAGATAGGAAATCATTTCCTAGTATACCGTCATATGAGAGATTTGTTTGATCAGTAAGAATGTGGGACGGATGTTTTAAGATCATCGTGTGATCTGTAGTTTTAAATTCTAATTCACCGTATAACATGCCCAGGGTTTCTAATGACTCCCCTGCCAAGGCGTAAGTATTTTTTAGAAGGCTTATTTCTGTTTTCGTATCAATTAATAAGGTAATATATTTTTTACTTGAGGGGCTAAATGGTATACGTATCGTTGGCTCTCTGAATTCAGGACAGAACGATACGTGAAACATTATATTTATGGTTATCGTTTTGAATTTTAGTATTTGCCGACCTTAAATCTCTGCCGGAGCTGGCAGGTGCTGCTCCCTCTTTAAATGGATTTAGTACTTGCGGTGCATAGAATGTTTGAGTTCGCATTCTACAGTTGATTTCAGTGTGGTTTCGTCTTCCACAGTAAGTGCAACTGAGATATTGAACTTCTCTTTTTACCATTGGTCTATTTTGGGAGTTTCGAAAATTGTACCTTTCGATAACATGTTTCCCGCATGTGGCCGGGCTTACCGCAAATTTGACAAGTCATACTCGGAAGGCTGTTTATATATTTGTTGCCCTGTGTTTGAGAACTATTGTCTTTTCGAGCTGCATGACTGTCTGCAAAGGCTATTGTTGTTTTCAGACAAGAACCTCCATGTGCGTTCACTATTTATTTGAGTTGGTAATTTTACAGACCGTCCTCAAATACTTGTATAGCCAGCTTAGAATTTTCTTCGACCAAAAACGTTCTAAAGGCTTTGATTCGGGTAATGTCATAAGTTGCAGAGTTAAGGTTACTCAGTGGAGAACTTACACGTTCACCAAAGTCTTTAACAGATTTCTTGAGACGTTGCCTCATGGGCAGCAGTTCGTTATGGGCAGAAGTGCGCGATCTCTCTTGTTTATACTCGGATTCGAGTTTTGCTTTTTGCTCTTCCCATGTGGAAAGAGCGCTGAATTTTGTCAATTCAAAAGCTGGACCCTGTAGCCTAGTTTTGACAGCGTCCTTCACCGCATTAAATAAGATATCCCCACAGGAGAGAAATTTGCCTAAATCTGATGGTTTCCCATCGAAAATAGGGACGATTTTAAAAACATCTGTTATCCCGACTTTGATATCCATTTCTAAAATTTGGTTCTCTTTGTGAGAATGAAAAACTAAAACGTCAAATAATTTGGCAGTGGCCTTTGCCAGTTTATTTGCCTGCCTAGTTATTTGTAAACGCTGAATTTTAAAAACTGTTTATAACCACGTTGACGAAGTGATAAAGGAAAGGATATTCAAATTTGAGGGCAATGTTGCGAGAGAATAAGATTATATATATATATATATATATATATATAAAAAAAAAAGTGTTTATATAATATGAAAGTTTATAATAATACAAAAAAATGTTTGCGTTTTTCCTTGTATATATAAAAATTTTAAATTTCTTACTTTTTCCCTTTTTTATTTTTTTTCTTATTTTAAATTAAGCTGTTGATTTCGTTATTCCTTACTGCTGGTACTGCTGCTGATGATGTTGTTGTTGCTGCTGATGATGATATTGTTGTTATTGATGTTACTTGCCAGGTAGGCTTCACGCCCTATAGATGAAAATTACGGCCTGGTCACTGCACTGCCAATTTTTTGCTTTCGGCGTCCACTAAAAGGAATTCGCCAGGTCTTAATTTTATGGGTTTTTGTTTTGTAATTTTTCACACCTTTTTTTTACACTTTTTACACTTCTGCTTTTGTTTTTGCTGGTGCTAGCCCCAGCACGCCTCAGAAGATCGGTCTTCTGTAATGGTAGGAGATCGCTTTATATGGATCAATGGATTATCCCACCGCTGACTATCGGCCGTGCTTTCTCACTATCGAGAGAAGAGCGAACACTCGGAGACTTAAAGAAAGAAATTTTAGTTATGTTTGTATCATGTTTTTATTTATTATTGTTTTTTTATAGTAGGCCCACTGTCTTTAGCTTGGGTGTGACCTTTGTATTTTATATTATATATTTTGTATTATTCGAAAAAACGGCCGCTGTCTTGAGATTAGCTGCGGCCAGGTTAGAATATCAGTCTGATTAACTCTCAAACTAACTCTGACTTTTCGATGATTGAGGGACAGTATTTATACCCTCAAATCCAACAAACTCCATCCCCACCAGGCACACCCAACCTAATAAAGGAAAAGTGCAGTTTAACACTTTTCCCAAGCAACGCACCAATCATCATTTTAATTATTTCGTCACTAAGAATAGCAATTCTTGCATCGCCCTCAATGTAGTACAATGTACCTCCGTCTTTAATCGAATATGATATTGGTCAAGCGTTCTAGATATAGTTTATTGTACCTACGCCTTGACACAATCATAATATACGATCTTTACTACACTCACTCTGTGTACAGTGCCGCTGGCTCTTGACTTTCAATTTTAATAAAAATGTACCCATTGTCATTAAATAGAGTTAAATAGAGGCGCTATCGAGCCATAAGTATATTATTAGTCGTATGGGCACTTGACTACAGAATGAGTGTGATATAAAAGGCAATTGCATGAGAAATGTATCAATGAATGTAGGTATACAAACGAATGCAATAGGAATTCCATATTGTGTACAAAAATAAAGAATATGATTTAGTGGGTATGGCATAAATATAGACTGCTTATCCCTTCGCTGAGTATAGAGCATGATGCCGTGGGAAAGAAGGTTGTTGTTGGAGAGGCGAGGTGGTGGTGTGTAGTGTGGTTACCACAAACGCATAAACACAATAATTGTGTTCATCGAAGTTCAAACCCTACAAATGCTTTGCTTTCTTCTTAATTAGTGATTACTAGTTGACAAGAGGTTTAAAATTTATGAAATGTTAGTAGACTACTCGTACTATGTATAAAGTAAATTGTTAACTAGTATCTATCGTGTTAAGACCTTAATAATAGGTTGTTTAAAATTTTGCGCCTAAGATTTTTGTATCATTTTGTTTATGTTTTATTTTCGAACCTACCTAAATTTAATATTTATTTATTTATTTGTATTGTTCTGATTTTAAATTTTATGTTCTAATATATAGGTACTATACATTTTATTTACATTTTTTTTCGATAAATTTTTAGTACCTAACTACCTATCTAAGAACATTAAATAAGTTTTAAAAAAACATAAAATAATTTTATCATACCACCAAAGCACCAAGAAGATAGAAAATAGCTGTAACATGACCTAGTTTCACGGCCATATACCTACCTACATACATCACTCACACGTAACTTATTTAAATAACAAAATTATTAGTTAGGTATGTACCAAACCATTGTAAGTAGGTATATATACATCAAAACTACCGCAACAATTCATTACCAAACTTATAATACGTAAGTATCATTGTACGTATATACATATCCTATAAGCGATGGAAGTAAAAAAATTGCTACAAGCAAAAAGAAAAAAAAATCCAGTCATATGGTATCTTATATTTGTATTCTTCTTTGCCTTATCCTCATATAAAATAGAAAACTACAAAATGTGATGTGAAAAAAATACACCACATTTGGTTTCCCCCTTATATTCATTATTGTTATTAGAACAGAAATAAAACTATCTCATCTCTTCTCTAGAACTTTTGGCAGGAGTAATGCTATTCCCAATATAGAATCCATTAGAAAATCGTTGGGAGATGCATATACTGTCCACATTAACTTCTTTAAGAACAGGGACTACGCTTTAAGATCTAGGTGGGATAGTGACTAAATGTGAAGGCATTAAATCATATTCGATAATGAATTTTTTTAGGGAGAATGTAAGCAGTTTAATCCTATAGTCGATTTGAGCTTTATGATCATCTAGAAAATTGTTACCGATGATTCCGTCAGTGCTTATAGGGAAGATTTTGTTTACAACGTGAAAGGGATAAGAAAGATAAGTTTGAATCACGTAATCTGGAATACCGGATAATGAATGAATAATGTTTGAGTCAATGTGTAGTTCTGGTTTTAATTTATCTATTTTAATCAGATAAATTTCGCTACCACCATCGATGAGAAATTTCGATGGTTGAGGATTTAGCAGGGTTTCGGATGAAATTTTTATTGAATCTAATCTACCAATTTTATTATTAAATTTATATGAAAGATGTGGCGAGATGAGATTAAGTTTGGGTCCGAAGCCTGGCACTGCTTCCGGGGTCTGAATGGTTTTCCGAATGCTTATTTGAATTTTCATTTGTTGATGAAAATGGATTCGAGTTGTTTTGTTTTTTATTGTTATTGTATTCCATTTATCTGCATTCATTTATGTGGTGGCCGGGATTTTTACAGTAACTACAAAAGATATATTACCTTTTTTACTTCTGATTTAAAAGCAGGAAATTGCTCCTTGTTTTTCTTTATATAGCATTGTTCTATGTTGTCCCGACTTTTTGAAGTAATTGCATGAAATAGAATTTCTGGATTTGATTTGTGATGTGCTAGTGAAAAATTGTGTAGGAGGAGACGAACTAGTTTTTTCTTCTAGGACGGCTGCATCAATGACTTCCTTCAATGTGTTTTATCTCGAAGGTTTTATAATTAGACCTGCTCGATAATTAAGCCCCCTTTCGGGCGCTTTCAAGGTAATCTTACGATTAAGGCTTATGATTGTGTCAGCCTTTTCTGAGCCTTACTTGCAATGCAAGCGTTATTCAGATTAGATAAGTTTTTTCTAATCTGTTTGAAAACCGACGAACAGATTCATTCGTTCGCTGTTTCATTTGAATGAGATCTACCTGTAATTGAGATAGAGATTTAGCTTCTAGGAATTGCTGGAGTAGCTTTTCTTTAAGAGGCGTCCAGTCTTCGAAATCAGTGTACTTAACTACATTATATGCACTTCCATTCAATTTCGTTTTTATTATAAGGAGAAGGAAGGGTAGTTCTGAAGTAGAGGTCTCTTCTGCGATTAAGTCACAGGCATTTATGAATTTATGTCAAACTCTGCGATGAGCTTGAAAGCAAAAGATATATCCAGCTTAGGTGTCATATTGGGTAATTTGGAATGAGAGGAAGGAGAAGTATTATAAAGAGTGTCGGATCGAACATCCAGCAGCTCCATAAGAAAAACTAGATAGACATCGATCACAACTATCTGCTGTCAAATTATACAAAATGTTCAATTCAAGAAAAATCTTAATTTCTTCAAGTCGTGTTGTGTTTGCTTTTTTTTCAAAGTTTCATTTTTATTGTATTCGGCATTTACAAAATTTTATTAAAATATAATTTAAAGGCTATTCACCCAAACATTTGGTCCTTCAAGCATTAAATAATCTTAACTAAAAATACAAAATTTAGACGCCATTTTCAAAATGAGCACTTTTCTTTGTTCTCGGCTTATTTTTTGCATATAAAATGCAAATAAAAATGTCTTTAAAGCAACTAACTGCCAAAGGGAAGCAGTTAAAGAAAGATATCGATAATTTTGTCAAAAATGGAAAAGCCATAACCCTTTCATATGTGCAAACGAGATTGAATTAGTTGGAGGAGTTTTGGTCTTCGGTGACCAAAATGTATGATAAATTTTTAGATGAAGATGATGAAGTTGCAAAAGGTCATCCTGAAGTCGAATCTTTATACGGCGAAATTAGGGAGGATTATTGTGCGTTTCAGGCTAGGCTTATGGATTCGATGGAAAGTTTCCGTGCAAGCAGCAATCAGCAGTCCAATGAAGTCGCCGGAAAGGAAGGAATTTTCAAAACCGAGGAACTTCATTGACCTGCAATAAAAATACCTACTTTCGACGGCAATTATAAAAATTGGCCAAATTTTCAAGACTTTTTTGTGACTCTGCAAGGCTAGGCACTAAATCATCGCTATCAGATATTCAAAATATGCATTATCTGAAGACTAGTTAAGCCGGTGACGCTGAAAAGTTATT
The DNA here is from genome assembly GCA_910595825.1 of Philhelius pedissequus. NCBI lineage: Eukaryota > Metazoa > Arthropoda > Insecta > Diptera > Syrphidae > Philhelius > Philhelius pedissequus. The sequence goes on from OU343160.1 coordinate 142,316,270, forward strand.
ATTGTCTTTGAAGATTGAATGTCATAATTATGTCAAAGCTTGGTCGATTCTAAAGGACTGTTATGGTCACCCTCGCGTTCTTGTCAACCCGACAAGACCGTCGTTGAACCAGGAGTTTCCAGAGGTGTTCGTCCATCAGCTTTAGTTGATAATCCTTTATGGTGGCACGGACCTGAATTTTTACGCGACGCAAGGGAGTTTCAGTATTCAACTCAGCCACAAATTCAAGTGCATCACATTGCAGAGGTTTTCTCACCAATAAATGAATTGATGTATCGATCTTCGGATATATGTAAATAAATTAATACGTATTGTTGCAACTATTTTACGTGTAAAGAACAACTTGCAAAAATACTTACCCAACTGAAAATGTGGCACGATTTTACCAGAGGAGATCAACGGTGCAGCCAAAGCTTTGTTAAAAATAGCCCAGCTGGAAATGTTTCCTAATGGCATTGTGAAGTACATAGGCATGGCATCACTAAATGCCTTCGTTGATTCTGACGAAATTATTCGAGTCGGCGGAAGACTGAAGAATGCAAATGTGATTTATGGTCAACAGCCAGCATCCAATCATCCCGGTTTCGAAATCAACATTTTACATAGTTGATTCTTCACGAAGCACATGAGAAAACTCTTCTTCAGGCATTCAATTGATGATGGGTTACCTTCGAAAGAAATATTGGATTTTTCAATACCAAGCGAGCTGTGAAACAATATATGCATAAATGTACTGTATGCAGCTTATCAAATAATGAGAGAATTACCAGCACCCAGAGTGAATACTTCCAGGCCATTACACATACTGGCATTGACTATGCTGAACCAATTAACATCCGGGCTTGGAAAGGCCGTGGGGCAAAATGTTACAGAGGCTACCTAGCCACTTTGCTTACCTTGCAATGAAGGCTATTCATTTTGAAGCAGTCAGCGAATTCACCACTCAGGCCTTTCTAGCAGCATTTCAGCGCTTCACATCACGGCGAGTAGTCTGTAGCCAGATCTAGAGTGATTGCGGCACAGTTGTACGGTCCGCTGAAGAATTCTAGCTATGACTGGAAAGATGTTACTGAAGTTTTGTCGTCACAAGGAACCAGGTGGAATTTCATTCCTCCTGCTTCCCCCACTTCGGAGGATTATGGGAAGCCGGCGCTGAGTGTTCAACACCACCTCAAAAGAGTTGTTGGAAATGGGGTACTAACTTTTGGGGAACTCACCACGCTTTGAACGCAAACTGAAGCGTGGTTAAATTCGAGGCATCTGTGTCCCTTAACAGAAAATATGCATCATATTGTCATAATTATGCGAAGGTATTAAGATCATTTTCTTGTCGCAATTTATCTTCATTCACATGTACATTCTTTTAGTATTTCTAATTGCTTCGAAAATGAAAATAAATATTCGAAAACAACTTTATTTGCTCACTGTCACCGGAAAACACGCAAATCAAATTAATTATTCAATATTTACTTCATCATCCTACATCAAAATATTCATATTTGCGCATTTTATACAAAAAACGCAAAGGACAACCAATCAAAATATTTTAATTTTATTATAATTTTTCCGAAATTAATTCAAAATCAAAAAAATCACCAACGGCATCAACAGAATTAAAATTAAATTCACGTAATTAGAAATGTTATTAAAATTCAAAAAAAAATTATCATCAACGAATTAACAACGATCTGAAAAAACGGCCCTTAAGCACCGATGCGATGGAAATTAACATTATAACACAAATAGTTCTATCAAATTCATATGGTTATTTATTTGCACAATAATAGCTAAAATTAAATAAATTCTACAATAATTAACTCACCTGCATCATCTGCAATCAATATACACAATTCTTTTTCGAATTTTATGTCAATAACATCAAATTAGTTTACACTAGATAATTAAACACTTTTAACACAACACACATATAGCACAGCAGAATCTCAAGCAACCCCGTAATTTATGAAATTTTCCATTCTAGTTCGAGTGGAGTTGTTGTTGTTTGCCTCCATCCTCATCGTTACTTCCATCAATAGGTGTGTTTTATTGGGAATCTATCCATTGTACCGTAAGTAATTCCCAAAAAAACGCATCGACCGTAGCATGGACCGTAGCTTTTTTATTTTTGTAAAAATGGTACCCCTGTACAGCAGGCACAAGTAATGAAAGAGTCTTTTGCAAAGTAAAATTAAGAAAATATCAAAATAATGACCAATAATTAGCTTTTATTCATATAAAATAGAAAGTAGAAAAACGTACCAATATTTAATTTATGTTACAGACCTATTTCTTTTTTTCATTTTTTCTGCATTTGCAATTTTAAATTCGAACATTCATTTTGCACCAATAGAAAGGAAATAATAAGTGAATGGGTTTGTTCATAGACTATGGTCAAGTCCCTTTTTACACAAGGCAATTTTTGTATTGCTTTAAAAATCTTCTATGCCATTCACACGAGAATACAAAATTGACGGAAATTTGAATGTTTCCTTTAAATGTTTCTTGGTTTTGAACGCACACTACAGCGTAGTTTAAATTGTTCAATCCATTACATGTCACCTTTATATTTCATGCTTTTATTTATATTCTGAGTAGATCGATAGCTAGAATTTTATTTTTCAAGTCAATTTATAAATTTATTTTCTGATTATGTTTTGCTTTCAATTCAATATTCACTCATCAGACTGCACTTAACAAACGCGGGGTAAGGAACAAGTAGTTGACATTTGGTTTGCCATTTCCATGCACATGTCCATGTAGTAAAGCGAATACCGTCCATGGCCAACGTCCATTAAACAGTGAAGAAAAAGCACCTTTTGTGAAGTTCAGTTGCGGCTTAGTGTGTTTAAGCTAGGCGCGCACATGCAATTTTTCCGAAACGAAATAGTTTAATCACTAGTGATCGCGCACATTAGCAACTTAAAATTAATCAACGAGATAAACCATCACACAAATAATATTTTGATTTAATGTGCGCGCAGTTACATTATAGTTCGGTGTGATACAAACTGAAGAACTTATTTGAGGCGATCGTTCGATTTGTGCCAAAAGTTGCTCAAATCGTGGTCTGAATTGTTACTGCATTTGCGCGCACTCTCATGTTATTCACTTTAGCAACCAAACTGTTGCAAAACTGAAAGTTGCATATTTGCGCGCCTAGCCTTATAGCTCATAGAATTTCATACGAATAAATACTTTGCGGCGCGCTGTGGAGCATTCCTCTATAGTGCAGTTCCACCCAATTATTTACAACTATCAATAAAAATTGATCGCAAAACGAAAGTTGGGCTTGGTTAGTCAATAAAAGTAAAACGGAATTCATTCGATAAATATTGGTTTCTTTTTCAAAATGGATATCAAAATTTGTTAAAATTGTTTAATTGACATTAGGGGTATCCAAAATTGCAGATATAGGTGCAATTTTAGACGTACTTCAGAAAATAATTGAGCAAAGAATACAGTTTTTAATAGTAAAAGTCAGAAAATTTTCAGAAAAACAGCTTATAATTTTTAAAAAAATGGAGTTATCTAAGATTTGAGAAATATAAACTGCCCAACTATTAAAAAAAAGAATCAAAAAGGACGATTTGTCTTACGAATGAAATTAATAATTATAACACTCCATGAACACATCCATCGAGATTCAATTCAATTGTCAATCGTACCAACAAAACTAAAAAAAATCCGAATCGAGACTCGACTGAACGTCAACCAGCCATCCACCGTAGCTTCTACTTTAGCTTTTTATCGACCGTAGCGAATTGTATGTAAATTGCTACGGGTGATAAATTTACGGCGGATAAATCTCCCAAAAAAACACGGCTAATGAAAAGAACGAGTTACTATCCGAGACTCTACATGTGCGACTTATAAGAATATCCGAACTCCGAACCATGTTCAAAATGTTGGTTTTCTTTCGAAAATTAATTTACATTAAACCCATTTATACCATGATTTAATGAATTTGTTTTTTACATGTCAATTCGAGATAAATTTGGATGTCAGAAACGTTTTTATGCACGTAAAACTGATGAAACACCTTGCGCCCGCGGAAAATGTTCAACGCATTCGAAACTCGAACCAACTGTTGAACTGAACCACTCGACCAAAGAAGCAATAATAAGTCGAACATCTAGCAGCTCCACAAGAAAAACTAAATAGACGTCGATGACAACTATCTGCTGTCAACTTATACAAAAACATCTGAAAAGCCTGGCTATTAACCTATTCGCGACAAGTAGGTATCAACAGAAATTGATTCTAATAAAAAGAAAAGAACATATTCATTAAAAAAAATGTAATTATTTAATTTTAAAAATTCTGAGATTTCGCTTCTCATCAAATAAAAGTTAAATGTTATATATGTATATACATGTAAATAATCAAAAGAAAAAAATGAGCTTTCGCTCTATAGACGAAAAAAAAAAGATAATGCAATTTATCGTATGTCCCTTGTATATATGTATATATATTTTAGTATACGTATATAAGTAATTTTATTGTAGGTTTCCACATAGTTATTTTTATATTAGGTAGGATTTTAGGTCATTTAGTGGCAAAACGCCATTTGCGCGTGGCGTAGTATATATATCCCCTGTTAGAGCAAAAGGGAAAACATTTTATCGACCGCCATGAGGCAAACATTGTATAACTTAATACAAAGCAATAGATAGATCACACCATACGTTATAGCCGCCAATGTACTAATTTCAAACCTGAAATAAGAATTGTATTAGAATAAGAAAGAAACTGTAACCATAAAGACTCAATAAAATTCAATTCAATTCATTATACAAAAACATCAATTTAATAAAAATCTTAATTCCTTCAAGTCGTGTTGTGTTTGCTTTTTTCAAAGTTTCATTTTTATTTTATTCGGCATTTACAAAATTTTATTAAAAAATAATTTAAAGGCCTTTCAACCAAACAATACTTAATATATTTTTTTAAAATAAAAACAATTTTTTTGCTTGTCTTGCATCTTTTTAAAAAAAGGATATTGAAAATGATTGTTAAATCGACGATTAAATTCGCGGCTGGATGTAGTTTTAATAAAAAATAAAATTATTCGGTATTTTTTGTGTATTTTTGATTTTGGAATATCACTATTGATAATGCTTGTTTCTCTATTTTGTATGTATTCTTGTTTTTTTTATTTTTATTTTATTTTATTGCGTGGGCACTTAACACTTCAGCACTTTTCAACACTTAACACTTTTCAGGTAAACCCCACATCTGGTACCAATTTTTATGTTGTGCTATTTTTGTTCGTTCGCTGAGAAGCACGATTCTCAGTTGGGCTCTTACCTTAACCTGTTTAGTGTTATTTTTTCTTGTGTTTAAATAAAAGACGTTTTTACATTAGTTTAATTTCAAATTTATCAAAAATTTAAGAAGATATACACTCGTTTCATTTTTGAATTTGTTTAAGTTCTAAGAAGATATACATACACGTCTGATTTTTAAATTTGTTAAGGATTTAAAAAAATATACATTCATTTCATTTTTGAATTTGTTAAAGACTTAAAAAGATGTACACTCGTTTGATTTTTGAATTTGTTAAGGTTCTAACAAGATATACAACGGTTTGACTTTGTTTAGGATTTAAGAAGATATACAATCGTTTGACTTTTGAATTTGTTAAATATTTAAGAAGTCATCCGACCCATCCGATATCACGAAACAGAGTGTCGCTTCGATAGTTCGCCACTCGACCGACAAAAAAAAATACCACATCGGCACAAGTGTGCTCGTTTGTAGTTGCCGTTTGTGTTTTTGGGATCAATGCACGTTTTATAGCTTGAAAAAGTGTGAATAAAAAGGGAGTACATTTATTGTTGGATATGGAAATGGTGATCTGTGAACTATGGCTTTGTTTCAGTGAAGCAGCAATAAAATTGGAGAAGTTTAATGGTTTGGTTAAGTGAATGGATTTGAGTAGAGCGATCGCTGATCGCGAGGTTGACGACTTTGGAGTTTGATGGAATTTTGTAGGTAATTAAACAGAAATTGTGATATGGGAATTTTAGGTGGGTCGGATATTGGTCAATCAAAAAGAAATGATGACCATGGGAGTTTGCAGCAGAGTTGAATTGGAAATGGATATGGTCATGAAAGGGCATGAGAAATGAAAGTGGATGAGAAAAAGACTTTGGTGGTTGTGGAGTGCGTAACAATGCACGGTCAAAAAATTGCATCATCTTAAGACTCTTGCAACAAAATTAAAACATTCTAAGAACTGTAAAGAGTTTTTTTGTAATGTTCGAATTTTGGGTGGGCGTAGTCAAAGCATGAAGCTTTCTCTCGAAGCTGGGACACTAGCAGCACATTTTAAAACTCTTTTGTCAGCGGAAGGGAAGCTTCATGCTTTTAGCTAAAAAAGCCTTAATGGATATGAAAATGATATGAAAAACAATAAAGCCCCAGAAAATTATGGTATTCCAGTTGAGTTTTAAAAAATGCAACTGAACAACTCAAGCTTTACATTGTGGATTTTACAATCTAATTTATAGCAATGCTTGCGTTCCTATGGGTTTCACCAAAGCTCTCATACTTGCTGGTTTTAAAAAAGGAGATACTAGCCGGGCACAAAACTATAGAGGAATTTCTATCCTTAATTCATGAAGAGAGATTTTCGCTACTGTTATATACAGCAGGCTTTCCAGTTGGATAGAAGTTAGCAATCGGCTCAGTATGTTTCAATCTGGTTTTCGCCCTGGATTTGGACTACAGATCACATTTTTGATGTGACTAGCATCGCCAAAAAATATATCGAAACGAACAAGAAGCGTGTGTTTTGTGGATTTTAAAGCAGCTTTCAATACTGTAAATAGGAATGCTTTGATTTGTATAAAATGGCGTCATTAGGATTATCCAGAAAGTTTAAAATGCGGTATATCAAGTGCCTGTCGTCTTCAAGTGCATCTATATGGGATGGTGCCAAGTGGTCAGAATGGTTTGATACGTCAGCGGTTATCTCTCAGGGATGCATCTTAAATGCAATTTTGTTTGCACTATTTATTAATGACCTAACGAGAAGACTTCCAGGTGGCGTAAGATTGCTGGAAATCTCATAAAGGCCCTTCTGTACGCGGGTGACTTAGTGTTGCTAGCCGAAAATCCATGTGTACATCAATTGCAAATAAATAAATTGAAGACATACTACAATACATCGGATCAAAAGTCGCCAAAGAGTAAGATTGTGGGAAGAAATTTGGCGATTAAATAACGAACGTATAGATGTAGTTCGTGGATTAAAATACCTTAGTGTGCTGTTGTCATTCAATTTAAAATTTGGGAAACATGTAAAAGAGAAATGTAGTGAAACTAAGTTAGCCCTAAACTTGATGTAGCCGACATTTTTCGCCAATCGAAGTATCGACCTCACCTAAAAATATCAAGTTCTTAACGCTACAGTTAAAATATGCCTGTCAGTGCAGTCTTTTCATTTGATGAATTCGAAGTTGTACAATGATATGTCCTTAAGCGACTTTTCCGGTTACCAAACTCTGTTCCTACCTATGCTATATACGTGGTATCTGGCTTACCGCACATTTATCTCCAGAATTTGAAGCCGCAGTCAAACTATTTAACAAAAGTAATGAGGAGAGATGGGAACAATCATTGCAAACCAAAGCTTCACAATTCAGGGAATGGAACCAGTTTGACTTGTCCCATGGTCTCACTATATCTTTATCCGAAAACAATACAAGTCGATAAGATCATAGCTAAAGTTGATGAGAAAATATATTACCAATATCTCACTAAGGCATTATCATCGCCCTCCAAACTATTTTACAGAAACCTAAACCATCTATTGCTATCTACCGAAAGTTATTTCAATAATAGCTACTTGAAGTTAAAAGCACAATTTTTAAAACCAGGGTCGAACTACTTAACCTTTATTTCATACCCCACAGAAACGATCTTCAACAAACTTGTGATTTATGCAATAGAAGAGAAACTACCACTTTATTGCGGTTTGCCCAATTTTACAAGAGTTCCGAGGATTATATTTCCAAAAATGTATTCTGACTATAATCTTTATGAAATTTTAAATGGCGATTGGGGCTGGACAAATTTGTATAACTATTGCAATCATTCACCTATCGTAGTAGCTTTTGAAACTTCAGGATAATAAGTAGAAGTCTTTCCAAAGTTACTTCTTTTTACTTTGAGATTTATGTTTCAAATCATTTAAAATTAATACTTTTAATGTTTTCAGTCATTTAAAATTAAAACTGTTTTGCAATCAACATCAAATTTGTAAGATATCTCAAGTCTTAAGCTTTCTCATATGATTAGTTTTGTAGAAAAATGTACATTTATAAAAAGCGACAAAAGACTTCAAATGTGTTAATGTTTAAAATCATCCAAAATTTTTACTTCTTATTATGTTCTAATTCATCAAAGATATTAACATTGTTAATATCTCTAGTTGTTCGAAATTGTGTAGAGTAAAAACTATATATGTATATATGTCTATTTCCTCACTAGAAAATAATTTGTCTAATTATGGCGCTTATAACTTAAGAGGCTAATAAACCTATTCACCAAGTGATTAATAATTAGTGAATATTTATGAGCGCCCATAAGAATTATATTAAGTTATGAGCGCTCTCATCGAAAATTTGTTGAAAACTTTCGAAGTAAAATGTCACAGTTCTTTATTTTTTTTTCAGACAATTGTCAAAAAGTCACAATAAATACATTTAAGGAAAAAAACTCAATTCTAAATAAATTGTTTTTTCTATTTCGTGAATTATTTTTTAATCCGCGATAATTATTTATTAAATATTTGCATAAGAAGTTTACCAATTCTATCTATTGAGTTCGCGTTTTACAGGGACAAACTTCGTATTTAGTGTTGTGTGTGTATATCTGGAAGCAGACGACGCACGGACTGATTGGCAAGGAGGGCAATGATGCAACTATGTGTTTGTAAGGAGGGAAGAGAAAACACAATATAGTTTTTTTCATTTATTATTATCTGTTCATGTTCATACCTTAAAAATGGAAACTCAGAACACAAATCTAGAACAAATTTGCTGCAAGAAAACTACGATAACTCGAAGATCGCTTAAAAAACCTTCACAATCTCAGAACTAATCCAAGAACCCAAGCTACTTAAATCCATAGACTTTTGCTATTATAATGAAGACGGAGATGTTAACCCGAACTCGATTGTATAATACTATGCGTGATGGTGGTCTTATATTCAACAGAGAGCGCAAGGGGCTATCAGATGCTGGTAATATTATGCTTCTCAATTCAAAACACAAAAATCCTACTTAAAACTATTTTAGATCATTCTGGACGCAATTCTACCATGCTAACTTCAATAAATCCAGTCGCCTGGTTGTAATCCACTGCCAGGAATAACCGATTGAGATATTATTCTTCAATTAGGAGTAGCTTTTCGTACAATAGTCCATAATTGTTAAGGTCTTGCTAAAAGTTACAACGAACCCTATCGAAACAGTCCTGAGTACAAGAGTTCAGCCCGCGAAATTGTAGCCGAGGCCCACTTAGTCTCCATGTTTGGAATTTGTAAAGGAATCATATTCGAAGAATGTGAGTGATACAAGGACAAAGAACATCATCGACTCCACCCACGATTCCAAGATGATCCGAACTGAATATCGAAGACCAAAACAGATGTTCTATCATCTGTTGTTGCCGACCGAGGTCTCCTACGTTATATGCAGGCGATACCACCAAGAGTTGAGTGGTCAAGCGATGCTTTACGAAAAACTATAGAATGTTTTTTTAACAACTAAGGGTCCGTTTCAGAACGAACTAACTCCGATCATACCAAACGTGAAGCAACTGCAGCATCATCCATTACTGCAGATGGAAACAACTGTCAAGAAAGACCATCACTTATTTCCATCTTTACTAGATCCACTTTACAAACTAGTCATTTATATGTCTCAGCTGTTCCAATCGATTTAAGAAGCTGCTCAGGAGTTATTTGTACGCCGAGTGGTACCCTGACACAACAAAGACTTCATCTACCTTCTATCTAGAGAATCTTTGTCAAGTGGATCAATGGGCACAAATCGTGAGAATGTAACCAGCGAAAGTCATATTGGAAAAAACGTCGACTCAGCGTGTGACGATCCCATAGCAGCATTCTCTTTTTATGCTTTTTGAAGCACAGGACGAATAATACGCTTACATAAACTATTTTTTTTAGTTTTTGTGAATGATTGAATAAAATTCGACACTTACATATATAGAAAAAGGAAACTAATCTTTATTCCGAAAGAAAAAGTATAATTCTGTATTCGATGTTGTAGCAAAAAAAAGAGCTTTCAGAGATAAATTATTACTTAGTTATTATTGTTGTTGTTTAATTAGGTTTATACTTTGATAAAATCTAAGCAAATGTGCAATTATTACGCTAAATTGCACTTTATTTACAAGAAAATGGAAACTATTTTTAATTGATGTCAAAACAGAATACAATATATAAAAAGGTTTTTTTAATAATACAAATTCTATATACTACTGAAATATATTAGCCAAGTAGAAGACTTAGCACTATATTAATTGAACTTGTTGAATTATTGATTCAAAATAGCTTTTAACGGCCTTTAGTCCAACATAAATTGGCGTTTCGTCCCGGCGATCTCACATGGACTCATCGGTTGACTAGTGAGGACCTTTGTCAATACGCAATGTTTGCTAAGTTCAGTTCATATTACATAGATTTCGTGAAGAACATCTAGTGTGAACTATATCCAACAAGACTAGAATTCCTAATCATTAAATTGAAATTTTTGTTTTTTGCCCGTGGCCTGGCATTATTTATATAAGAATGTTTTTTAATAATACAAATTCTATATACTACTGAAATACATCAGCCAAGTAGAAGATTTAGCACTATAATATTTGGACTTGTTGAATTATTGATTCAAAATAGCTTTTAACGGCCTTTAGACCAACGAAAATTGGCGTTTCGTCCCGGCGATCTCACATGGACTCATCAGTTGACTAGTGAGGACCTTTGTCAATACGCAATTTTTGCCAAGTTCAGTTCATCTTACATAGATTTCGTGAAAAACATCTAGTGTGAACAAAAAACAAAAATTTCCAATTTAATGATTAGGAATATTGACAAAGGTCCTGACTAGTCAACTGATGAGTCCATGTGAGATCGCCGGGACGAAACGCCAATTTTTGTTGGACTAAAGGTCGTTAAAAGCTGTTTTGAATCAAGAATACAATATGGTTTATAAAAAAATATATACGTAATTGTTGAGAAAGAGTTTATTTTAGAGGAAATGTTTAACAAAAAAATATTCAAATCGCTTCGCATATTGAAGTTCGCTGACGTATCACTATTAACAAGCTGATTTACAAATTTGGTACGTATCGTTTTCCTGCGTTTCTTTTGTGGCGGGGGCTTCTTCATCAGTGGCATTTGCAGGCTTATTGATTGACGAAATGTTTCACTGTGGTAGTGGATGTCGAACTTCGTCCGGAATCCTTGCTATTTTTCTCACTCCATCCTTTTGATTCCCTTATATAAAATAAAATTAAAATATGATATTAAAGTTCATAAACAATGAAGCAGAAACTCACTTGATTGTGTTCCATTTAGCAGCTTGGCACAGTGTGTCAGAATAGCACAAGTTCACTGTTCAGAATGAATTGTTTTATAAAACAATGGATCGAAATTACGCTTTGAACATAAACATACCTAGGTATACGAGTTTCTTGTAAAGAATAAGTCTTTTAATACAAAATAAGGTAAATCCATCGGAATATCCCCACACTTCTAATTTATTTGCATTGGATGCATTTATAATTTTAATTGAATTACTCATACTGTATAATTTACTTACAAATTTCTATTAATTTATAGAAATCATTTCTTGGCATTTTGTTTTCAATTTGCCGTCAGATGGATGTCATTCGTTTTCGAAAACAGTTTGATTGTGCAGTTTGAGTACGCCTGATGAAGAGGGAATTGTTCTCATTTTTGGACTTCGAAAATATTTGTGAGCGGTTGGTGAATAGCACATATTATTCTCAAGTTATGAGCCTCATAATCTTAAAAGCCACTTAATAGCGGTCCGTGAATACCGGCCTATCTAATTATCGGTTATTTTTCATTTTTTTTATTTTATGACATGTCATATCCGGCAGACGGCAAACGATTGTCAAGTCCGTATTCTGAAGCCTAAATATTGTAATACATTTTAAATTTTAAAAATAAAGAAAAAATCTAATCTAATCTAATTCGTTTCAGACAAAACTATTTTTCAACAAGCTTTCGCGTACATTTTTCAATTACAAATTGAACCGCTGTTTTTACAAATCGGTTTTATTTTTGGATTTCTAAGATATCTTTAAAAATATTATAATCTTCTTCTTCAGAAAACATTTTTCTTTCGTTTTTTGTTATGAAATATTGAATTTTGTTTTGAAATCAATATTTAGATAATAATAAAATTTATTATCTAATAAAGGTTTTCAGCAGTATTTTGCAGAGCATTGTTGCACACTTTGCAAAGAGCTGAGTATTTATTATTGGTTTTGACCAAGAGATATCTTAGCTACTTAACTGCCTTGCTTATAGGTCGGCATCTTAATAGCACACGTCTTACGCTTCTATTTTTCAAGAAGATTTTATAATTGCTTGAAACTTATATTTTTATGGATAATATTAAAGCCACGTGCCTATCGTTGTATCAAGGTTAGGTTGAGGTGGCTGTCAACGTTGTAGCTGACACACTTATACCAGAGTTTGTCTATTGTGATACCACATGAATCCTCAGATAATCTTCCTATTCGTTGAACCATTTGGAGCTCAAAATGAAGCGTAAGAGACTATAGATGCCTATATTGTTTAGATCGCTAATATTATCGAAGAATTACCTTTTTGAGATAGAGCTGGACATGTGCACAGAAGATGAGGAACAGATTCCACCTTCTCCTCATCCATGCAGCTTCTGCAAAAACGCCGAGCCTCGTTGCGTGCTTGCCTATAAGGCAGTGTCTAGTTATGACACCAATTACGGAGCTGATGTGCAATCTGCTTAAGGATATCAAACACTTCGAGCGCTTCAGGTCAAGTTTTGACCAGATTTGTTCTGTCGGCATACAGGTTGATGTATTTCTCCATCTTCGGTTCGTCCTTTCTACAGCATCTTGTTTCAACGTGATCTTGCATGTAGCGATGGGTATACCTATATTTTCTTTTCTTGTAATAGAGGTAGCGTCTTCCCATTTTTGGCAAGTACATCAGCCTTACAATTCCCTGGAATGTCCCTGTGCCCTGGCACCCAAGATAGGCGAATATTCAACTGCTGCGCCATCTCCATGGGGGTGGCCGTGGCGCGATAGTTGTGTGCTCGCCTGTCAACCTCGTAGTTGCAGGTTCGATTCCTGCCGTTGTCTATGTCTTCTTATATTCCATTAAAAACCAATTCTAAAAATTGTCATAAAATAAGTTGCTGATTTGCTCATTACATGCTGTTTAGGCATAACACTAACAACATGTGATTGAGTAAACTATCATACTCATAAAATATGACAACGAAATAAATAAAATAATGCGAATTATAAGGGACATAAATAAATAAGACACGGTAATTCTCTCTGCATTAGTTCAGCCGCCATCCCTGGAGATAAATCTGAGACATCAACCAGCACTTGTCTCAGAACATCCCGCCACACATTTTTCCTATCCTTCTTTCTCTTCTTCCACCGGATGCCGCGCTGTGTTAAGAAAAAACATATAAAGGGTATTCATAATCCCTTGAGCAGTTGTGAGCAGTTATGGAGTTTGTAGAGGACGATTCCAGAGATTTAATAGCCGGCTGACTATCCGAAAAAATACGGATATCAGTAGTTGATATCATCATTTCTTTCAGCCAGGAGAGGACTTCTCTTATTGCCACAATTTCAACCTGGAACACGCTACAATGATTTGGCTACAATGATTACCAATCCCCTCATCAGTTTTTGATCCATCAGTATAAAAATGGATAGAATCATCTTCCAAGAAGTTTAAGTCCTCCCAGACAGATCTTAGAGGGATGGTGACTTGGAAGTTTTTGCCGAATTTTAATTTAGCGATGGTGTATTCAATGTAAATTGGAAGTGATACGAATGAATTCATAATAATAGAATGGCCAATATCATTATTGATCCGTTGTGAAGAAGCTTTAAGGCGGGCGGCTGTGCTCGCTGCCGTCTGTTTGCTGAAAATATCGAGGGGTAGTTGATAAAGTAGAACGTCTAGTGCGGCAGAGGGCTTTGTTCTTAATGCTCCGCTTATACATATTATAGCTGATCTTTGGACTTTGCCCAATTTGTCACGATTCACAGCTTTTTCTAGAGCGGTTCACCATACTGTTACGCCATAGGTAAGAATCGGTCTGATTACCGAAGAATATTGCCAGTGAGTAATACGGGGCAGGAGGCCCCATTTATTTCATATAGCTTTTTTACAAGAGAAGAGTGCCATTTTGGCTTTTTAACTCTTTCTTCTATATTAGGTTTCCTACTTAATTTTGTACCTAATATAAGACCCACGTATTTTGCTTAATTTGAGAAAGCTAGTGGAATACCTTTGATAGTGGGAGGATCTACGTGAGGAATTTTATATTTCCTTGAAAATAGGGTTGACTCCTAGGCCACACCTTTCTGCCCAATATATAGGCCTATTTAAAACATTTTGCATCAGTTCTTTTAGAACGTTAGGGTACTTTCGGGATCCGGCAGTGTCAACATGGTCCGCATAGGCAACCACTCTGTAGCTCTCCGCTTCCAGATCTATCAGCAGCTCATTTGTAACAAGATTCCAGGGAAGGGGAGATAGAACACCGCCTTCCGGTGTACCTCTAGTAGCAAATCTTCTTGCAGATAAACCGCCCAGTTTTGAATTGATAACCCTGCTAGTCAGTATTTAAAAATATCAGTTCACTAAGCGATCAAACTACTTTTAGACTTGACAGCGCAGTTGCGATTGCAGATACGTCGACATTGTTAAAAGCACATTCTATGTACAAAAAAACGACCATAGTATACTCCTTTTGTTGGAGGGAGTATTCGGTAGTCCGTATTACATTATGTAAGACTGTATCTACCGATCTTCCTTTACAGTAAACATGTTGTGCCCTCGGCAAGAATTTCGTGTCGATGCTATTACGTAAGTGGATATCAATCAATCTTTCTAGAGATTTTAGAAGTAAAGATGATAGACTAATAGTTCTGAAGTCTTTCGGGATAACTTGGGGGCATTTACCCGCCTTGGGTATGAACACAACCTTAACTTCTCTCCAAAGCAGAGGCATGTGGACCAGATCTAAGCAGCTGTGGAACAGATTGATCAGAATTGGTAGGATTAGATCTGAGTTCCTGTGTAGCTCTGCTGGAATTATACCATCCGGTTCTGCAGCCATGAAAGATCTGAAGCCATTAAGTGCCCATATCAGGTTTTCCCTAGTAATAAGAACTTGTGGATAGTTATACTTGTTATTAGACGCCGTATGGTATGTAAGGTTAACATTGTGACAGCTCCCTGGAAAATGGGTATCCAATAACAAGTTGAGCGATTCTTCGCAAGAGTTGGTCCATGACCCGTCAGCATATTTTAAGCTACTGGTCATGGATGGATTTGTTGAGAGAATTTTTCTTAACACTGATGCTTCTAAGGTTTCTTCTATTGTGCCACAGAAGGACCTCTAGGAAGATCTCTTTGTTTTCCTTAATTCTTTCCTCTAATGTTAAAGGGACTTTTTATATGTGACCCAGTCTTCAACTTTCCTATTTTGCTTAGCTCAATTAAAGCGCTTACGGCACCCTTTCTTAAGCGGTTCAGGCCTTGAATCCCACCAGCGGGGCTTTCCTTTCCCTCTTATCTGAGTGATTGGCCAAGAGATTGCTAAGGATTTATTAAGGGCTGAGGTAAAGTCCTTGACTTTACTATTAAATTCAACTATGTAGCAAGGAGGATTTAATAGCTCGGGGTTTAGCAGACCTTTAAGTATTATCCTATATTTGGGCCAATCGATTTTTCGGTAGTTTCGAAATTCCAAGTGTCTCGGAGTGTCATAGTTGAGATTGAATTGAATATATCTGTGATCAGAGAAGGAGTTTTCTTTCTATACTTTCCAATTCAAAATCAGTAGTAGTAGTAGTAGTAGTAGAATGTGATTTTATTTGATAACTTACAAAAGTTTACATATATTTACAAATTCACAAGTATAGCATTGGCTTTTGCCGTCAGCCAGAAAAAAGAGTATTATTCAAACATTATGTATAATATAGATCAAAGAAAAATTGAAATCGAAAAGATTAGACTCCTTTAAGATGATCACAACAAAAAATAAAAATACATATTTTGTTTTTCTTATTAAAAAGCTTCATTTAAAAAACATTCAAGATATTTGGAGCTTCATCAACAGTTAAATAGTTTTTCTTCAAGTGCGGTCTCCGTATTGCTTGCAGGATCGGACAAGTTCCTATAAAATGGAGAACATTTTCTGTCGTACCCAGATTGCATCAGCTGCATTCCGTACTTCCATCAGGTCCGTATGATATGTAGTTCAGTCGTAGTAATTCTCCTCTGGCTTTGAAAATTAAAGAGATTGTTTCTATTGTATATCGGTCGTTGAAGTAATTGTCGTTGGGCTGACTCCTGAAATTTAACAAAGAAATAATCTTCAATCCTTCCTAACAATTCTGGAAAAATGTCTTTCCAATCACCAGTATTTCTTTCTACCAACTGGATGTCGTGCTGAATTCCAAGTCATGATCATTCTTCGGAGAACTGCGATTTTCGTGATAGCAGATATTCTGCGATAATATTTGGCAGACGGTGATTTGGGAAAGCCATAACATTTGCAATGTAGAACAAATGCAACTTGGGCGAAAAGACGTAGAGTGGAGACATCCCGGTCTCCAAATGTAGCATATATGTAGGTGTGTTTTCGGGGAGCCAAAAGATCTTTTTCAAAAAATACCTCGGTAATTTTTCTACTCCCTCATATTGAAGAAACCTCCATGCTTGACCAGAATAGCACATCACTGACCTCATAACTGCTTCAAAAAGTTAATATTTAGCACTCGGGGTTATCTGTTCTTTCCCAAGGACCCTCTCCAGTTGCAGTTGATCCCTTTTGCTTCTATAAGCTTTTCCTGCAGATGCTTTTTGAACCACATCTGAGGCGTAATGATGATTCCCAGATATTTATATTCCCTCACAAACTTAAGCTCCATATTTTCGCACATCCATTTTTCTCCCATGCATATCGCCCTGTGCCATTTCGAAATATTATTACTTTGGATTTGTTAGTGTTAACTGTAAGACCCCAATTACGGCAGTACAATTGCAATTTATTAATCATTATTTGCATCATATTTGGAGTCTCCGCAAAAATGACAATGTCGTCTGCTTACATCAAAGTTTTTATTAGTGTACCAGCAAAACTAATACTTCCAGGCAAAAACAATGTGAGGTCATCCAAGAAAAGCGAAAACAGAAGTGGACTCAAAAGACAGACCTGTTTGACCCCGGAAGAAGTATGAAACCAGTAAGATCCTTCATTTCTATCAGATACTGCTGTGAGGTTTTGCTCATATAGCCCTCGTAAAGTTTTAAGTATTTTCGACGATAAGCCTAGACAACAAAGTTTGTAGAAAAGGCCATTTCTGTCGATTGAGTCGAAGGCAGCCTTGAAGTCAATGAAGAAATCATATAACTTTTGTCGCTTGTCTAGGTATGATCTAGCAAAGCATATTGGTGAAAATATGTTATCGACTGTTGCATTTTCTTTCCTGAAGCCGAATTGAAACTCGCTTAGAAGATTATTTTGTTGTATCCAGCTTAACAGTCTGTCTTGAATGACACCAGTAAACATTTTCATAACAGAGTTCATAAAGGATATGCCTCTATAATTGTTAGGGTGGTTTACATCGCCTTTTTTAAACAGTGGGACGATAATATTTTTCCTAAAGCTTTCTAGAATTTCACCAGAATTGAAAATATAATTATAACTTTCAGTAAGCTTAATCAAAAAAGTTTCTGTAGCGTATTTGTAAAATTCGTACGGAACACGGTCATCCCCTGGAGCCTTGTTAAGATTGCATCTGTGTAGGAGTCTCATTACTTCTTGAACTAAGAATGCACAGTCGAGATCTTCATTTTCTACTAAAGGACTAGCATATAATATTTGACTTGGTCTTGGTGGTGCACCTAGAAGTTGTTCGAAATGGTCAGCAAGTATACTCGTACTTCTTATTGTTTTCCTTGCAAAAGGTATACCGTTGAGTGTACGTGCCAGCCTCCATGAAGTATTGGAAATATTGCTTTTGTTTTGCTTTGCAAAGGTATTTGAAAGCTTTATTCGCCTCTTGATACATCCTTTTTGCGAAATTCGATTTTGTTGCCCTGAGGAGTCGCAAAAAACCGAACGACCTTTTTCTTGCTCTTTCACAATCTGCATCGAACCATGGATCTTTTCAGCTTTGCAAACGGACTGTTTGAAATGATTGTGTGGCCTGAGATACGCATGTGACTAATGTCTCAATAACATGGACCGATTCAATTAGCTCATTACTTACAGAATCAAGGGATTGCTTAAGAATTATTTGATACAGTTCCAAAAAAGAATTCTTCCATTTAAGTTTTGGTAGCAGCTTCATGTTTTCGTTAGTGGAACCCGGTTCTTTATCAAATCGACATTTAACATTCAGTGGTAAATGGTCCGAATAAACTAGCTCATCTACTTTTTAATCATCTACATACTGGAACCATTTTCCACGTATGGGACAATAATCTATTGCGGAACAAGATGTTCCTCTTATAAAAGTAAAATGACCTCGATCACTTACAGTTTTCCCGTTCAACATTGTCAGATCAATCGATGCACACATTTCAATAAATCTTCTCCCATTTCAATCTATTTTCTCATCCCGAACAGATCTAATTATACTAATTGACGGTGGTGTAAAGTCTGGTTTCATCTGTAAGATCGGAGAACTTCCCACCCTAGCGTTGCCGTCTCCGAACAGCATAATATTTTCTTTGCCTAGTTCCATTAGGAAGTCGTACAATCCTGCGAAGTCATCCATCCGTTTGTTACAGTTAATATAAACCGGAACGATGTAAAATTGCTCATGTGTAATGGTCATTTCAATGACAATCCTGTTCATCTCCGTGACAAATCGGCATCTAGTACATTCCTTAAGTGATTTTTTGATTCCAAATAGATATCCTCCACTTGCTCTACCGTATACATGAGTTCTAGTGGCTGGGGTTCATTTCAATATAAATTCTGGGAAATAGTTTTCATATTGTGTTGTGTCACCATAGATGAAAATTTCAAATAGTAGTAAAATGTCGCCTTCTCTTATTTTATCGAAAAATTCTTAAAAAGTAGTTTACTACGTAAACCTGATTTATTATATGAAATAATTTTACAAGGAATACTATTATTTTTGATTTCATTTAAAAGACTATTAATGTGAACGTGGCTAACAACATTTATGTTAAAAACGATTTGGCATTTCTTGAGCGAATAAGACGTGTATCTGATACTATTTTGTGTTTCGAGCAAATCGATACACAGTGCTTTCGCTTTTTCCACCGGTTGAATACCCATTTGAGCCGGAAAATGTAAAATTATATTTTTTTCATTTACCCTTTTCGACCGAGACTCTACTTGTCGCTCAAGAGAGAGGCATTTGGTCTCCATTTTGTCAAGCTGAGTTGAAGCAAAAGAGAATCTTGTTTCAGAGATTTTATTTCTGTTCCAAGCATGTCCATATCAGATTTGGTGGATAGATCTTTCAATTTCTCATACAGAAGCGAGGCCATCGCGTCTTTCACCAGGTTCAAAACATCCGAGATTTGCATATTGCCAACGGACATATTAGTTTTATCCCTGTCAGTGGTTATTTTCTGCGGGGGGAAATATTCCGTTGAGATTTTATCTAAGCATCTCTTACTAGAGCAAGGCTGTACTGTGTTGTTGTCCTGTTCGGTAACCTTTGGTGGTGTACGGTTAAGAGGCATTTTTTGCATATAATATATGTGCCTGATAGCCGACAGTGAGAATTATGAAAATATTTAAAACCTTTTTTCAGCTTAAACTTCCTTTTCTTAGGATCAGATTTTTAAAAGACTCAACCATAAGTGTTAAGAGCGGTTATTAAAAGTGGTTTTGAGCTTATATTTCGTTTAAAAACCACAAAATTTAATACCCTTTCAGGAGTCTTTAATAATACAACTTGCTTTACTCACTCAATACTCTCTCCTCTCCAATTCAAAATGAACTTCCTGTCGATTTCTGATAACAAATGTGGGCTCATTTCCTACGTTACTTACTATAAAGTTAGTACTTAAGATAAAATCAAAAAGGGACTCACCTATGTCATTTATATCGGTACTTCCCCATACAGTGTGGTGAGCGTTGGCATCACTAATAATAATGAGGCTTATTTTCTGCCGTTTTGCATTCGCGATGAGCCCCTCCAGTGTATTACCGGGTAGGGGGCCAAGGCGGTCGTGGGCCAGATATGCTGAAACGAGCCAGTAGGTTCCTTTTGCAGTTTCCCATCTGGCTGCGGTGCTATCTCTATCGCTGAAATCGGGGAGCAAATATACATTAATGCTACTTTTAACTAATATGCAAGATCTAGGGTCACTTTTGTCGGAAGCATATAGTACGTAGTATCCTGAGTCCTTTAACTATGCATTTTACTACCCAAGGTTCCTGAATCAGAACGATATCTTCCCCGTGCCTGGACAGACGAAGAAGAAGGGAG
Source organism: Philhelius pedissequus (assembly GCA_910595825.1). Lineage (NCBI taxonomy): Eukaryota > Metazoa > Arthropoda > Insecta > Diptera > Syrphidae > Philhelius > Philhelius pedissequus. Next base: position 142,337,057 of record OU343160.1, read on the forward strand.
GCCGAAGCCTTGATGGAGTATTGGAGGTTAATCTGAATTAACTGCAGCATTTTGGCTACAATTAGGCAGACGTAACGTTTGTTTCTAGCGACTTTTGTAGAAGCCTGCACGGTAATCGAGGATGACAAGAATTCCTCATTCACCACAGATGGAAGAATTTTGGTTGGCTTAGGTTCCTCGATCATTGGTGCTGCTTCGATTTTTTGTGGAGGGACGCTATGCGCGTCTACCTAATCTTTTTTGTAAGCCCTTAGGGTGAGCCTGTGCTACAGGGGTGATAGAAACCTTACTGATTATGGCAATCGCACTTCCATAAATACCCCTCACCTCTTCTAGCTTGGCAATTTTCCAATCATGGGTAGGCAATTCCGAATTGCTTACCTTAATTATTTGCATTATATCATCTAACCTGGAGGGTTCGACTTGATATCCATATGCGTGCTCTTTGTCTGCAGGGAATGTCTTCCCTAGCTACGACCTCAAGCCTCGCATCTGGCCAAATTTCCCCCAACCTGCTGACAGCAAGTTAAATATAGATCGGACGACCTCTGATCATCACAGGCGAAGAGTTTGACATGCCCTTGTTGCCAACTCCCATCACTGGTAAGCGGTGGTAGTCCCGGGTTTTCCGGCATTATACTTAAGAAGCTAGCCGAAGGCTTCAACTTTACCACCTGCCATTGATCATTCGAGATCGAGCCATCTGCAACTTCAGTTTTTCCTTTCAGTACGTCGCTAAACGATTTAGAAGGGCTGCCAAGGGGAGTGCTGGTGTTAAGTACTCTTGGCCGTTTGGGTACCAAGATGGTTCCCTCCAGAGACCTTTGTCGTTTTGACGTTGAGTCGCCGCTGGTCTCAGCATACGCCAAAATGCCCTTGGCCCATTTTATATTGGTGTTCAACTCCGGGTTTTTCCTCGACCTCCGAATTGTCACAAAAGGTCTTGGGAATACTTAGAGCGGAACGCCTATTCCTATATCTATCCCTCGACGACCTTACGCAGATATTTTGCGACGCACTCTTGAGAGAAACCGCTCCAGAGATGGAAGGATCATTATTCACAACCCTACAAAAATAATTACGTTTTGAAAACGAAACACATTTCCTTTTTCTGCTAACAGTTAGTGAAGCCTGATGCCTGACACGGTACATTAAAACCATTAAATGCAAAGTGGTCAGTCTTCCATGCAGCGATAAAAATAAAACTAATTTCGCTGTTTTTTTTTTTTTTAAATAAAAGTCAAAAATTAATCTTTCTTTCAGGTGTATCTATGTAGGTAGATACTTACTTTCAATGCATTTATGTAATTTCGTTGGTCCCCTTAGATTCAAGATTTGTTTTGAAAAATGTCAAAAAGAAAACAAGCAAATACATTTTTAAAATACATGCTCAAATAAATTAAACCAACTCTTGATGGGCAGAGCAGTACATCTTTAGATAAAAGTCATTGTTTACTTGTTCCTGACCCACAAAAAAAAAGTCGGTCCTGAATCTATTCACTCCATTACTACAGATATTTTCCAAGAAATCGTTGACCAAGCTGATACAGATATTTCTCAAGATAATATTCAAGAACATAATTTATTAGATTTGGGTAAGTTTCTGTATTCCAAAACCAAAATTGACGATGATATAAATTATAAGCTGTTAACTTCGCCTGGAAACCCGAGAAAATATTTGCTTTCACTATTATTATTATTATTACAAATTCTTTATTAAGATTTAAGAATACATATATGAATGACAAAGAAATATTCAAAAGAAAATAGAACATGGCAACAAGTGCCGTCTGTCGAAAATAATTTGATACACATTTATTAATTTGTGAATGAAAAAAAAAACTGAAAAAGAACTATTGATACATTTTTTTTGAAAATTTAAATTTTTGTACTAAATTTTTAGTTGTATAACAATTTGCATTGAGTATTTTGTTAAATAAATTCAAATTTAATATAAATTATAGGTATTAAGGTTATAATTAAGGATGGCTAACAAAAATTTTAAAAGAGATATTACAGGTCAAAACTATTTCTATATCTAAGTGCATGATCGCAAAAACTAAAAATTACTCTCCAACCATTTTTACCGTTTAAAATATCTTTGGTTTCAGAAAAAGATAAAAACTCTTTTGAAATTAAAGCCTTCTCAATTCTTGCAGAATCGGACAGATAGCTACGAAGTGAAAAATGTCTTCATTTTCATTTCTATTACATAGATTACAAATTGGTGAAATTTCTGGAATTTGCGGTTTGAAGTTTGACTCTTGCTTTGAATATCGTACTAATTTGGTATGTGGACAGATAGTTATTAAAGTAATTTCTATTACCTAAGGAGTGGTTCAGTTCTCTGTAAATCAGCCGACTTGAAGAGGATTGTGCGCTATGAATGCATTGTAAATAAAAATGTTCATCAAGGTCTGAACCAAGAAACCACTTAGTTTGTGGTAAAATCCTCCTGTTTATGGATTCAAAAATCATAATTTTCGACTTACTGGTGTTAACTTGTAGATCCCATAGGTCGCAATATTCTTTAAGTCGATTAATAAGGAGCCGAAGTGAGGAAGGGGATTCAGCAAGTAAGACCAGATCGTCTGCGTAAAGTAGGATCCTTATAAGTTCGTCACCCACCCTCACTCCGCCACCTAAGATTTTAGTTACATCATCAATGAATAAGGCAAATAAAATTGGACTTAATACACATCCTTGTGGAACACATGTTGTGGTGTCAAAAAATTCAGACATAGTGATGCCATTATATATTGAAGAACAAGTGTTGGTTGTCAATTGCTTGTATATTCTAAGGAACTTAGATGAAATACCAATGTTTGAAAGTTTATAAAGTAGGGAGCTTCTATTAATAGTGTCAAACGCGGCCTTAAAATCTACAAGAAACGTGTAGAGCTGCTCGTTATTGTCGACATATCGCTTAGCAATGCTAGATAGAGCAAATATCTGATCAATCGTTGATAGACCTATACGGAATCCTGCTTGACAACAACTAAGGAGGTTATTTGTTTCTACCCTACCCAGTTAACCAACCTATGATATAGAATATTGGTAAATATCTTTCTCAAGGCCGGTAAAATTGAAATTCCTCTATAATTCTCTGGAAGAGTACAGTCACCTTTTTTAAATATTGCACAAATAATAGACTTCAAAAAAGATTGGGGAATGGCCTCTTCATTTAAAAGCTTATTTAAAATGTTAGAAGAATTGTAAGAAAATAATGTGTGGCATATTTAAAAAATTCAATAGGAATTCCATCCACACCTGCTGCTTTGTTGTTTTTCATTTTTTGTAAGCTTATTTGAAGTTCAAGCATCATTATCTGATCATATACTTCAGCTATGTAGTGATCTGGTAGAGCATGGTGGAAGGAAGAGGGATTATCACCTGGAAAAAGGAGGTTTTTGAAATAAGCTGTAAGAGTATCCACACTCATACTTGAAACAGAAAAGGGTTTACACCCACCCAATACTCGAACCTTACGCCAAAATGATTTATAGTCTCTGCAAGACACCAGACTTTTAGCAGCAGTGTTAAGAATTTTTTTTTGCTTTTCCGTGCAAACTCGTTTGTTTTGTTTGTTTGCCGAAAGATAAAGTATGTTAAAGAAATTGGAGCTTGTTCTTCTATAAAGTTTTAAAAAAAGAAAAGATTTTTTCCTAAGGTGTTGACATTCCCAGTCATACAATTTCTCAGAAACTGAGCCATTTTTTCTGATGTTGTTAGGGACAGAAGTCTGTTTGATTAATTGAAGGATTCTCTCAGCCTCCTGTTCGCACGAGAGCTGCTCCAGTTCCGAATTATAGGTATTACTATCAAGATTTGATTTGTATTAATTGGCTCGACTTTCTACCCATTTAATTTTCTCGACCGAAATAACAATCGGCCTTTCTGGCATACCGATAAACTTAAGCGTAGTAACAATTGGTAAATGTGACGAGTAATTTGCACATGAAACCTCAAAATCCCCAATTACATTTAACCAAAACCCTTTAACAGCGCAGTAGTCTATTGTTGAAGAGCCTAATGTAGAAATAAAAGTAAATGCCCCTCTTAAATCATTACGGGTGGTTCCATTTAAAACAAAAAATCCAAAATCCTCAAATAACTCTATTAGACATCTACCACAACCATTAAGCATCTTATCAAGAGCGCCCCTTATCTCCCCGAAACCAGTCGAAACATGTTCAAACAGCAAATGTGAATTTTGGTAATTACCAATACGTGCGTTAAAATCACCAAAAATCATTAAATTATTAAGATTAATGTCAGTTAAAAAATTATAAAGTTCTTGAAAATCGTTATTTCATTGACTGCAATTTAAATAAATTGGGATTATATAGTAGCGATCATGCTTGTCGATTATTTCGATTACAAATTTACTACCAACTGATTTAAAATTTACATAATTACTAGCATCATTTTTCAATGCACACAAGATGCCACCACTGGCTCTACCAAATTGATGGTTTCTTATGGCAGGAATACACTTAACAGTGAAATTTTTAAAATACTTCAATACTTCGGCTTCTTTGCCTTTTTCAATAAAAGTTTCAATAAATATAATTACATCAAATTGTTGAATTAAATTAATAAAATCTGGATTACTAAGTTTGTTTTTTAAACCAGTAAAATTATAACATACAATTTTACAACTTACAATATAATGACAGACGGCAACGCTATCCTATTTACGATTGATATTTTGTATCAGATTACTGCAACCAGATTGCTCACTCCCACTTGGACTTTGACGCAAAGGTTTAATTCTCTGGTTATGTTGCTGTTTCACAATGCCATCAAAGTACGATAACGCTCCATCTCCGCACAAGGTTTTCACAAATGACAAAGCCTGAGTCGAGTGTGGTATAAGTCCTCGCGGAAAGACATATGCAAATAAATGATTTTCGATTTGCAATTTAATGCCTTTGATCGATATTTTCGCATGCGGTGTTAGATTTAACAATTTATTTTTTATGCGATATACAGATTTTCGCTTTTCTCTGTTTATCATTGACTGCTCACGATGGATAACAATACCTGAGCCTTTTAGTTTTTGTCCCGCGGCAATTAATTTGTTTACAGTGTCTCCCGGGTGGAAGTTGAGTACGACGGTGCATTGGTTATTGTTAGTGTTGATGAATTCCTTAGTATTTTTAATTGGAAGATGGTCGTTTACTTGTAGCTGAAGAAGACCTTTACAGGTCTGAGTGGCAAAATCAATTTTATCTGCCATTCCTGTTGATGGGAAACGTACAACAAGCGAATGTTCATTTTACATACTAGAAAAGGCTTCCAGTGGACGTTCAAGAAGCTGGCAATAGTTTTCCATTGTAGCTACTCTGTTTAATAGACAAGCGTTCTGTGATCGCAGCAATTGGATTTCTGATGAGATAGCTAGGACTTCTTGTTTCGTTGCGATATCTTTGAGTTTGTTGGTTATACATTCGTCTAGAATTAATTTTAATTCCCCAATGGACATTTTGCTTTCACTATAACTGACACCAAAAGGAAACGTAAATTTCGAATGCATTGGTTTGATAAATTCTCCTCGCTTGTTTATACGACAAATGAGGATAAGGTGCCTTAACACTTTGCACTCTTCCCCAAAGAATGTGCGGGTAAAGGCTGTCATCAAAATTTTAAATCCATAGTTACAAACCCTTTTAACAAATGGAAAAATGCAATATAAGATTTTAAACGCCACAGCGAATGTCAATACCATAAAACCTGTCTGTTAGCAGCTTTGTAAATGTGCACAAACGTTTACAAAAGAACATCATAAGTCAATTTGACATTGGGCGTGTTTTTCAAATTGCAGAAAATAGGAAAAAACTGGTTTCCATTGTTGAGAGGTTCGTGTGACTCTGGACCAACTAAATTAAATGACCAAAACCCAATATAAACGATGCTTTCGAGCTTTGCTACTAATGAGAATTAAAAGTTTAAGAAGGAAATCTTCAGAAATATTCTCAATGTTTGTCGTTGAACGCTACATATTTAAGCCCGACTATTCAAAACGAATTAATCGCTGTATGTGGGGTGTTTCGCCGTTCTAGCTGATGAAACAACTGCCATCTCACGTAAGGAGCAAATGTCAATTTGTGTTCGGTACGTCGAATATTAAGACGATATTTTACATTACTTGAAGAATTTTTGACAATTATTCATGTAGAAAACAATACTGGAAAATATTTAGCTAGAACAATTCTCTTTGCACTTCAAATCATGGGCATACATTGCAGCAATTTGGTTGGATAATGGTACGATGGTTCTTCTACTATAAGTGGCAGTTTTAACGGAGTACAAGTTGTAATACGTGAGTCTCATCGAGAAGCCTTATACGCGCATTGTAGCGCACACTCTTTAAATCTGGCCTTAGGGCATTCCTGCCAAAATCAACCAATTCGTACTACTATTAATATCATAAAATTAGTTTGGAAAATTTTGTAAAATATCGACAAAGCGCAAATATTTATTGCAGGAATTAATGAAACAGAATTATCCACAAAATAACTGGAAAAATTTAACAGCCATGTGCGAAACCCGCTGGGTGGAATATCATGATGGGTTGATGCGATTTGAAGAAATTTTTAAAGCGATAATTAATGCTTTGGAAGAGTTGTCTAGTGGTAAGGACTCTGCAACTTCATTAAAGGAGAGCTGTTTTTTAAGACCTATTTTAGCTGGTGCTTTTGCAGTAAGTTTGTGTTGTTTGAGCGTTTTGTTTACGTGTATGTTGCTATTTTGTAAGATCTTACAATCCCCTTCATGCGACTTAGTATCTGGTTTGGAACACGTGTAATTAATATCAAACACGTTCCAAGGAATTTAAAAAAAATATCACCACGGAGTTCAAAGTAATTTTTGAGACTGCACAAGATTAAGTAAGTTAATGTGGCAGATGAGAAATTGAAAATTCCACAGATAGTATGATGGCAGCAGCATAGGCAAAACGTTAGCACAACAGATCCTGAAACCTATTTTAGGATTATGATAATGATTCCTCTTTTAGATGATTTCTTAAGTCAGCTTAAAATAAAAACCATAAGTCCAAATGAACAACATTTTAACGAAGAAAATTTCAAATTTTATAAAAAAAAAATTGGATTGGGACACTTTAAATGCTAAATACATGCTATGGAAGACAAAATGTCATAAACAATATAAGCTCTTGGAGAGTGCAACAAATATCTGTTTCCTAGCATCCACAAGCTTCTAAAAATTCTGGCGACATTACCGGTTTCAACATGCACATGGGAAAAAGATTTTCGACAATGAAACGTCTAAAAACTTATTTAAGAAATTCTACCGGGGAAGAAAGACTAACAGGATTGGCGTTGTTCATCGACAAAATGAGATTGACACTGAGGAATTTATCGATGTATTTGAAGGTAAGAAGACTGAATATAGTTTTGTACAAATATGTAATACTTTTGTAATGATACTATTTAATATTGATGTTATGTACATACCTAATAAATAGTAACTGTAGGATTATCTTTTACATAAATAATACCTAGTCGTAAACTTTTCTGCTTAGGTACCTGTCACGGTAAAATTTACCGCGACAAGAACTATCGTTTTCATATTTCACACCCTTATTCCTACGTTTTTATCCAGTTCATCCTTACAGGTGTTTCCCTCAATATGCTGGGAAAGATTGGGGCAGCCATGGTCCATTAGCCATCGGTACACTCTCTCAGTATCGCGATGAAACAGAACGAATATTTTCTTGAAAGTGGTTGAGCGATCCACTAATTTGGCGTAGACATCCACTTGTCTGTAGAAACATTTAAATAGCGAATTTTCTTGTCGTATTCGAACTACCGGGTTTCTGGCTGAATGCATTCATCTAATTCCCCGCTCCTGAGGATGAAACCAGCGATCGCCGAATTATAGATGGCGAAGCAGAAACATGGGAGAGTGATGTGTGAGTAAGTAGGACCGCCGGTTTTCAATATGGTTAGCTCTCTCTCCCGACAAAGTTCGGACAGTATCGCGATGAGAATGCAACCGAAAACTGGGCCATTGATTGGCCGAAAACACTGGGGAGCCGGAAAAAAGAGTTCGTCCAGGCAGGCAAAAAACTTGGGGCAGATACTTCTAGTTTGATCACAGAACAAAGGAGATTGCTTAGAAAATGTTGCTAACGAAAAGAAAAGTTTTTTTTAAATAAAAATATAAAAAGAAATTCGAGGAAGAAGTTTTTTTAAATAGTGAAAATTTGATATTGAAAAGTTTTTAAAAAGGAGGGAAAGGCTTTTGGAGAAAAGGGAAAAAAGGATAACTTGCCGAGAAAAGTTTGGCGAGTGATCTAGATAAAGGATTGATAGTTTAGAACCTTGGAGGAGATTGGTAGATCTTTAGGAGAAAAACTTAGTATTTTTGGTCGTTTTAAAATTCTGTTGTGGATAATTTTGCATAGTCTAATTTGATAAATTTTCGTGTTGTTTGGGCTTTTGTTTCGAGTAATTTCCGTAAAACGGAACCCGTGACCCGCTTTTAAAAACTTATTTGTTCTTTCGGGACCAAACGATAACTGTCCATATTACCATATTTTTATATTAAAAACTTTCTTCTATTTTAGGTTTAAAAAATTGGGTTTTACACCCATATTTAAAAAGTTTTCCCAAATAAACTTGAAAACTAACTGTAACTTTCGTCTTTAATTTCGAACATCATTGGCTCGTTTTGCTATTTAAATTTTCTTTCACCGTCGCTCTCCGCTTCAAAAGTTTTGCAATTTCCTTTGTATCAAAAAAAATGGTGGCGTCCTCTTTTTAAATTTTCAGGTCTACGCCCTTTCGCAATAACGAATTAATAAATTAATTCACGTCTGAATTAATTTATTCATTAATTGTTTTTAACACCAATCAATTACGATACCTAATTGAACCCACCCCTCACTCAGCATAGCGGTGGCGGCAGCACTTTCGATTGTCGGTGCTATTTACATCGTTTAATTTGCCCATCTGAAGTGTTCGTGTTTGTCAGTTCTTATCTTCTTTTAATTTATATAAAGTAAATCGTGTTTCATTTCTCTCGTTTTTATGTATGGTAAATTATTTAATAATAAGGTTCGCGAATTAAAAGTGTAATAATTGGCGCCCAACGTGGGGCCCATCGTTTTTCTGTTTGGAGAAATTAAATAAAAACAATAACGCGCGGGGAAAAAAAATTTGCCTTTCAGAGATTACCTGCAAAGGAAAAAAACCTAGTGTTTGTGATCGCCTGTTGCTTTGTTGTTATTATTAGGGAAGTTTTCGTGTAATATTATTTTGTTATTTTTTACTTTTCTGGTTTTTTTTTTCTTCCCACAGGTGTTTTAATAATAAATTAAAGTTGGTGGAATTATTGAGGTGTAATTATTTGGTCCGGCATACCTATATGTACTAAGGTAATAATAATTGAAGCTGAAAATTTGGAATGGAGGACAATTACCTGCATATGTACATACATACATACATTTTGTTTTGTTATATGGAAAGTATTTTTGGTTTGCATGAGTAAGTACCAAAATTCTTACTTATTTTTTTTTCTTTCACAATTCTTTTTACATTTATTAATTAATTATTGAATCATTTATATAAATTTCTTAAATATTTCAGTGCATATATATATATAGGTAGTGGTTAATAATTTTTACGGAATTTATATACATACCCTCAGAAATGTCTTGTTGTTGGTTAATTTGGTTATAAATCGGGATATTATCGACTTTGAGTTTTATATATTTTGTTTTTGCTCTTATCTGGTGCAATATAAACTTTTTTCATCTTAGAAGCTGTACCTTCTTTTGATCAGTTTTGTTTAAATTCTGGTGATAATTTGTTTTTATTAATTCTAATTAATATTCGGATTTTAGTGTAACCAGATATAGGATGACTATTCAAATTATTAAATTTATTGTGACGATTTTTTTTTTCATTCGTGTTTTCTTTTTAATATCGTTTTCTCTTTAAAAGACAGTTTGATAGATTTTAATTTTGAGTTTCATTGTGTTAAATAAATTAATTGTGAATGGGTTTTGATACATGTTTCATTTTTTTACCGTCTTTTCCAGTACAATCAACTGGGTGTTGATTTTTGAGCGTTAGGTAATTTGTTTCAGAAGTTTTCAATTTCCTAATTTGAATATCCGTGGTTGCCGATTTTTTTTTCTCTTTTTTGGTGTCGATTCGAAATATATTTAAACTTGAGTTTTTTTTATTTGATTTTGTAAAAATTTATCGGGTGTTACTTTTCGTAATTTTTTTTCCTGATTCAGTTTGTATTCTTTTGATTTTAGTAGTGCAAATATTAACTGGGTGTTAATTTGTGTACAAATATTTCGAAATTTTTGGTGATTCAATTATATTTTGTTGCAAGTGTTTTTTTTTAAGTTTCATTTGTTTAACATGGATATTAATAAGTTAAATATGGATGAGCTCGTTTATGAATTGCGTGCTAGGGGTATTAAGGAAGGGGCAGTTGATAGTATGAGTATGACGCTGAGAGCCTCAAGCGAAAGTCCTCATTATCCTTTTTCCTTTCCTTTTCCTTTTTCCCTTTTCAAGTATGATTCGAAGGCTGTTCGAGCCAAAATTTTAGAGATTAGGGAACTTTTAAGGACCGTCGAAAAATCCAAAATCCGGGGATTATTTGAAATCTTGACGAAGATAGAGTGGTATTTAGGTAGGATGAATAGGGCAAAGGCAGAATCTTCGGAGGAGGTCAACAAAGTGACCGACATTAGGGGCGAGTAATTGTTGCGGATGGCAGCTTTAACTGAAGGGGGTGAGGAAGTTCCTCAACTAACTGAGAACAATGCCAATGATAACAACAACAAGTCGACATGGGTGTGTTACCAGCTGCACTGAAAGAGTATGAGCATCTTCTCCGTGGGAGATGATAAGTGTGCACTTAGTGGGTCCTCTGCCCAAGTCTGCTAAGGGCTATATGTATATTTTGACAGTAGTAGAATATTTAACAAAATTCCTATTATTATTATATCCATTGAGGTCTGCCACGTCAAGGGCAGTGTGCAGGAGTTAGAAGATGAGGTTTTTCTTTTTTTTGGAGTACCTAAGATTGTCATTTGCGGCAACGGCACTCATTTTAAGATAAGGGAACTTAGGGCACTCGGTGATGGTTATTCTGCAAGGATTAGGTTTACTCCACATTATAATTCACAGACTAATCTTGCGGAGAGGATTAATCAGGTTATGAAAACAAGTTTAAGAGCATATGTTTCAGAGAATCACCGAATTTGGGATTATCAGTTAGCCAAGGTAGCTTGTGCCAACCGCACACCACAGAATGAAGTTTTATGAATTACACCATATTATGCTAATTTTGGGAAGGAGATGTTTACTACTGGTAGTTTCCTATGGATAGTAATGAGATTTTAGATAGAGAAAATTTTTTACAAGCAGTAGGATATGTAGGGGATAGATTTAGGATGCTAAGAGCTGATATTGCTGCTAAGTTGCAGGCAACCTATAAGAAATCAGCAGGTGCCTACAACCTCAGGCGATGTTCAATATCTCCCAAATGATGCTGTATGGCGTAGGAATTTCGTCTTTCGGATGCTGTAAATTATTATGCTGCTAAGTTGGCACCAAAGTTTGTGGAACATTTTAAGATGAAAAACAGATTGTCTCCTTGGACTTATATCTTTCACGATGAAACTGGTAAAGATGCATTACACTTTAATTTCTGAAAATGATTTAGGCTATAAGTCCCAATTAGAGTAAAGAGTAAATTTTGTTTTGTTTTTTTTGGTTGATTTTGCTTTTAGGTTTCTATTAAAATAGACTATAGCATGTTTGGTCTGACGGGTATCTAGTGATCCGTAGAAAATTGTTATTTTTATTTTAAAATAAACACATTTCCAAGGAGGAAAGGGTGGGATTTGTCACGGTAAAATTTACCGCGACAAAAACTATTCCACATCCTTGTTCCGACCTTTTTATCCACTCCATCCTTAAAGGTGTTTCCCTCAATATGCTGGGAGAGAGTAGGGCAGCCATGCCCCATCAGCCATCGGCCATCAGTATCGCGAGGAAACAAAAACGAACCTTGGCTTGAAAGTTTTTGAGGGATCCACTAATTTGACATAGACAGACGGGCGGTCTGTAGACAAACTAAAATAGCTTAATCGCGGGTGACATTTGGTTCCTGAACCCAAGAGGTTACTCATACTGAGAATGGCCGAGCGCCCAATATATCTTATTGACGTTTGTAAAAGATGGAACGTTAAAGGCAGGTCCTCAATATACCCCAAATCTGCGCAAAAGCCCAACGACTTAGTACATTTTCATGAAGTAGTGACATACTGCCAATCTCTTCTTTAGTTGTTGCTTAGTGATATATTTTAACTTTTCACTACAAATTGCATCGTATATTTCTATTTCGTGATTATCTCGAGTTTCGTTTTGGTTTTCGAAAACTTTTCTGGTCGTATTCGAAGTACTGGGTTTCTGGCTGAATGCAGAAACATGGCAGAGTGATGTGTGAGTAAGCAGCACCTCCGGTTTTCAATATGGTTAGTGCTCTCTCCCGCCAAAATGTGGACAGTAGCCCGATGAGAATGCAACCGAAAACCGCGGTCACTGGGAGAAGAAACACTGAGAGAAAGTTCGTCCAGGCAAGCAAAAAAACTTGGACGGACACTTCTAGTTTGATTGCAGAATAAAGGAGATTCCTTAGAAAATTTTGCTTACAAAGTTTTTTTTAAAAAAATATAAAAAGAAATTTGAGGAGGAAGTTTTTTTAAATAGTGAACATTCGATTTTGAAAAGTTTTTAAAAAGGAGGAATAGGTTTTCGGAGAAAAAGATAAAATAGGAAAACTTGCCGAGAAAAGTTTGGCGAGGGATCTAGATAAAAGATTGATAGTTGAGAACCTTGGAGGTATGGCAGGTCTTTAGGAGAAAACGTTTGGACTTTTGTTTCGAGAAACTTCCCTAAAACGGAACCCTTGACCCGTTTTTAAAAACTTCTTTGTTCTTTCGGGACCGAACGATAACGGTCCATCTTACCTTATTTTAATATCGAAAACTGTGTCCTTTTTCTTGGTTAAAAAAATTTTTGGTTTTACACCAATATTTATAAAGGTTTCCCAAATAAACTTGAAAACAAACTTTAACTTTCGTCTTTAATTTCGAGCATCGTTGGCTGGTTTTTGCATTATAAATTTTCTTTCACCGCGGCTCTCCGCTTCAAAAGGTTTGCAATTTCCTTTGTATCAAAAAAATGCTGGCGCCCCCTTTTTAAATTTTCAGGTCTATGGCCCTGTGGTAATAACGAATTAATAAATTAATTCAACTCTGAATTAATTTATTCGTTCATTATTTTTTTTAACATCAATCAATTACGATAATTAATTGAACCCACTCCTCTGTGGTTACATCGTTTAATACGCCTGAGATTTTTGTGTTTGACGGTTCGTCTGTCCAGAGTAACAAGGATCTCTGTCGACCGACTCCTGTTTTGAATTATTCAACTTTTAAGTTTTTGATGCTCCGATTTTTTATATATGATTTATGTTTGAATAATAGCAAATGATTAATGATTAATTAAAATCAAATTTATTTGTTTAACTTTTAAGGAATTTCCTTTTAATCGTAATTTAATTTTTTGCACAAGCTTCTATAAGCCAATTGCTCGTTTAATTTTTGGTTTTAATTTCGAAAAAGTTTCTATATACCATATAGAACCATGTAATTCTTAAGTAAGCATATGAAGATTCCTTAGATAAATGTAATCGTTGGAAAATATTTTTAGTATTTAAATTATATTAAATCATTTTCAAGTTGAATATGAATCAAAAAGCTGATTTTTAATATGTTATTAAAAAAATTAAATAGAAGGTATTTTCAATGTATGCATATAGTACTCGTACTTATGCCTGATTTCATAAACATTAACTATAATCGCTTTTATCTAAACGCCGGCCGTTAAAAGCTATTTTGAATCAATAATTCAACAAGTCCAAATATTATAGTGCTAAGTCTTCTACTTGGTTGATGCATTTCAGTAGTATATAGAATTTGTATTATTAAAAAAAACCTTCTTATATAAATAATGCCAGGCCACGGGCAAAAAAAAAAATTTCCAATTTAATGATTAGGAATTCTAGTCTTGTTGGATATAGTTCACACTAGATGTTCTTCACGAAATCTATGTAAGATGAACTGAACTTGGCAAAAATTGCGTATTGACAAAGGTCCTCACTAGTCAACTGATGAGTCCATGTGAGATCGCCGGGACGAAACGCCAATTTTTGTTCGACTAAAGGCCGTTAAAAGCTATTTTGAATCAAAAACTCCTTTTTAGTTATATCAGACCATTAAATTTTTTCAGTTTCACCAATGTAGAAAAGCGAAATTGTTGGGATATTTTAGTTAAAATTGAGTTTGCTTACATCCCTGTATATAAAAGATAGGTTCTGCTTCTCTTACATATGAATTAAACGAGAAAAAGTGAAACAACAGTATTCATAAATGAAAATGAAAAAGAACGCTAAACGAGTATCTAAACTTCAAACTTTACTTCGGAAATCCAAATATCGGCCGGCCGAAAGATTTTTAATTGCAATAACCTATCTTAATTGAAAATGAGTGCCAATAATAAATCAAATAAAAGAGAAAGAGGAAAAAATTATACAGAGCAAGAGGAAAACCAGCTCATTGTAATCAACTTCAAAGGCATAATTGAAAATAAGGCGACCGATGGAGTAACTATGGCGGAAAAATATAGTGCCTGCGAAAGAAGCACATACGAATCCCTCAAGCATAAAGCAAAGAAGATGTCAAATCAAAAAGTAAGTTCACATAATTACAAACACAATACATTTCATGCTTTTTTAATTCTTTACAGCTTGAAATGTACAAAACTGGAGGTGGTCTATTTACCACAACGCTCACTTGCCTGGACGAAAAAATTGCTGCAATGGGAGGTATACCGTTCACTCCAGAAGACAACACATATGATTCGAACGCAGACTTTCCTGTAATGGAAGCTACGGCAAGAAATAAAAAAAGCAAATATAAAAAGTGAACGTGCACAAATGTGATGATATTTGTGAATTAAAAATAATTAAGCAGGAAAAAGAGCTCGAGATACTCGATTACGAGTTAAAAATAAAGGAAATCGAACTTCAACTAAAAGAAAAAGAACTAAATAAACGAGCCCAGTAAAAGATTAGTTAAGTTTTTGACTGTTATGTTTCAAAGAAGAAGTGAATAAAGAAGTATTTATATGTTTTGTGTTGTATGTTTCAAATAAAAAGTAAAAAAGAAGTACCTACATATTGATAATAATACCTGCGTATGTGTGTATATTTTTTTTAATATTAAAATAAAAGGAATTATTTGTGTTTTATATCAATTTTTTGTTTCATTTGGGACCTCTGTAGTAATAGAAAAAAAAGTATGTATATTCCAATAATATTCTATTATTTAAACATCTCGATCAATCAAGAGCTATGTATATATTTTATCAGGTATGTGGATTCTTGATTGTGGGTAGCAATTGTATTTTATTTTATTTTTTTTATTATTGCGCAAAGTTTTCAAGAATCTTACTTCTTTTCGGATAATTTCAAACGTATAGTTGACATTCTTTATAAAAGTAAGTTGATAGTGGGGAAAACTTTCAAATTCTGGGCCGTGGCGGGCAAGAGCTCAACTTTATTTATGACGAAAGTAGTAAGCAGGTAAAAACTGTTGTTTTTAACCGTTAATTAATTCTTATCAGATGACATGAAACATGAATTTTTAAGGAGTATTGATTCACATCGGGACTGCGAAGGTACAAAACTAATGAACGAACCCGTAGAGCTGGAGTAATTTAGATATTAGAGAACAAATAAAAAATAAATAACAAAATCAAGCTTTAGCTTCTGTTGATAATAATTTTTAATTAATTCATTTTAATTAATAGCTACATAGATATACATAGGTAGGTATTTGATTCATTTTCAGAAGATGATGATGATGACCAATCTACTCGCATTATTCTAAAAATAAAATCAGTAAAGTTATTATTGTTCACAAATAAACCCAAAATGTATTACCTTTTCATAATTTATAGTTGCAATCTGTCAAAAATGCAAAAAAAAACACAAATTGGATAAAACATATGTATGTTCACGGGATTTTATTACTTTCACGACACTTTTAAAATTTAATGAGACGAAAATGAGCCTTTAGTTTATAAGGGTGTTTAGAAGCCTGTTAAATTTAAAAGTTGTTGGTGAAACCAAAAATCCCCATTTTAAGGTTAAATGACCTTTTAAATATTTAAAAGTCCTTTATGAAATCGGGCATTAGAATACTTTATTTAGGAACTTTATACATTTTACAGTTCAAGTATATTTAATCATAAAATAAAATTAAAAATAATTTAAATTATTCATTTAGGTATTTATTTGTACGTTTTCATTATGTTTACAAAAAATTCTTTATCTATTAAAGGCATATATTTAAGCATTGCTTCAAAAAATTGGATTTTTCTTGGTGGAAGTTCATTTCTTAGTGGCAAAACGTTTAAAATTGGCCATTCAAAAATTTGGGATTTCTTATTTCTTAAGGTTTTCGAACACTTTAAATCCTCATATTTGAGAGATTCTTTAAGATGTGAAATCTTAAAAAACACCTCGCTAAAGCTCTGCGTTAATTGCAGTGGAACTATTTTCGAAAAGAGTATTAATTTAAGGTTGAAAATCTTACAACATTCCGAAACATTTTTAAAATCTAACGATTGCATTGGCAAAATTTTAATGCTTTATTGTTTTAATTTAATTTTTAAAAGAATGCGAATTAAACACAAGGGTGATTAAAAATGATGAGCTCGTAAGATGCGTTCAATGCAGCTATGGGCGTTATCTATTTCCTGAATTGCTAAATGTCCTGGAGTAAAAAATTTAAAACGTATGTTCTGGATTTCAGGGTGTTGCTTAAGAAAATTCATTAGTACGAAGGTTGTCAACGAGTTCCAATTTTGAAGAACACACGAATCACTCCAGAGAATAATTTTTGTAATTTCTGGATAATCTAGCATAATGCGATTCAGAATCTTCAACAAAGCACTAGCAATGTCATTTCCAGTTCTTCCCATTTTGCTTTCATCCCACAACGAGCAGCAAACCTTGTTGTTAAGCGAAAAATGTCCGCTAAGCTTATACACATTCAACTTAGAGTGGTAAAAAAATTAGCATTTTGTATATCAAAGCACAATACTGCAACTGTGTTTTCACTGTCAACTTTTCTTTGCTTACATGCCTCTTCCTTTTCTTGAAAATGCTCATTATATTTGAAAGCCAGCTCATCAGACATAATATTGTTTTTAACTGCCACTTTGCGCTCTTCGCATAGACCACATCTATCTTTCTTTAGCTTATGAAAAGCCAAATTGAACTGGGTGTTGAAAACTTTTCGGTGCACATTTAATTTAACAGTTTCTTCATTTCCAGCCTTCTCCCTTTTGTACATCCGAAAAATTTCTGCTTGTGTGTGATGTGTTTCTAGATATTGTTTGTTGCTAGTTTTTCGGCAATTATGCGATTCGATGCCTGGAAAAGAACTTATATGGCGCTTAACAGCTTCAATAACATGAACTTTAGTTACTCGCTTGGCATGTTTTCCCTGTTGGCTCGATGATGGTGTACCGCTGATGTTATATTTTTTGGAGTGAACTAAATATAATCTTTTTTGGCTTATACTCAAAATACTAAGATAAAAAACTTTGCAAACTTGAATTTTAGTTTCCCTTACAAAAGAGTAGTATTTAAATGAATTTCTTTAATGTGACTGAACGCTGCCCGCCTGTAACATCCCGGCGCCTAGCCGGAATATATTTTTCGGTTGTTTTTAACAAATAATGTTTCTTGCCTTCTAAGTCCAACTTATAAAAACTGTCTAAAATAGTTTTTCTTTCGGTTTCAGATATAAAATTAAGACACTTCAACCTGCAGCTATTTAAAAAATCTTTAATTGTTTTTATACTTTTAGCATTAACCACTTTACAGCGGCCTGACATATAGGTTTTACCTGTTGCTCGAAAACTATTATTTTGATTGGCTTTGCAGTGTGATGTATTTCTTGGTCTTTTTCTTGTTGTTATTTCGTGCTGAACTGCAATAATTGTCTGCTCTTTACTCACTACTGTTTCAGGTTCATCGCCAAATTTCTCAAAAATCGGTAGATATAATGATGTAACTGTATGATGGGAAACAACATTATTAATATACTTTGTGATCACAATTAATAAGAAAAATACAAGGTTTTACCGTTAACTGCACCCTTCTCAATCAAATCGTTAATGAACATTTCATTCCCATCGTTCTCCTCAATCGCAAAGTCTAAAGATGAAGCTTAAGGAATAAATATTTGTTTATAAGCAACATAATATAATAATGTTCCTACTAATGTATCTTACTTATATTTTTAAGCTCCAAATCAAATTCTCAGGGCATTGTTTTACACTCTCTTCAATATTCGCCGGCTCTCAGAATGAATCTTTATCTAAAACATTGCTTTAAAACAAAACTTATTTATAGAATCTTAATTGGATACATATCTTTACTTTCAAATTCTACGATAAATTCTTCAAAATGCTGTGAAATATATTCAACAAATTCATCGCTATGTGTACTATTATCCATGATTTTAATAAAGCAACAATTAGTATAATTATCACTTTTAACTAAAAAATTATTAGTTTTTATATACCAGGTACACTCTTTTTTACAAACTTGTTCTAAACTCAACGGTAAATTGATCAGCATAGAACTTTGTTGTAACTTTGTCATGTGTGAATTAAGCTGCATTCTCATGGGATCATTCGAAAGTGCTTGAAAATACGAATCTAACGATACACATATCTCATTTTTCGTAGTCGGTCCAGAATAACAAGGTTCTATGTCGACCCCTGTTTTGAGTTATTCAACTTTTAAGTTTTTGATGCTCTGATTTTGTAAATATGACTATTGATTTATGTTTAAATGATAGGAAATTTTGTTTTATTATTTTGCACGCGCTCACGGGATTATGAATACCGTTTATATAAGTTATTAAATTATTAAAATGATGAACAATAACGCTGACTCTAACGTATTGATTTTAATTAAATTAAAATTAAATAAAACACCCTTGAATTTAAGTCAACTACATTTATTAAATTGTATGCATTTCGACCTTTGTATCGGCCATCTTCAGCAATACGACTAAGTAATATAGTTGTCACTTACATAAACAGAAAACTTTAAAAAATTACATAAATTATACATGAAAGTTGAAGCAGTAGAGATAGACATGATTGTTGCTCCAATCACATATGAAATCCCCAACTTATAAAAATTAAGTATTAACCAGAGATCTCAAACAAAGAACAATTCTTCCAGAGTTCAAAACTTAATTTTTTTCCTATAAATATGAATCCATAAAATGAAAATTAACAAATAGATTTAAGCATCGAATAGAATAATTTAATTTTTACTTTTAAGATATGTAGCAAATGGCGGCGCTGAATAAACCTAACCTTCAACCAAAAAGTGAAGCATAAGATCCATGCGCGCGCAGCGTTGTAACAATAGATGTCTATTCCTATAGAAGGAAAGAAAACTATTCCTTTAATATGACAGAATAGTTAAGGGCTCGATTTCTGTTGAAACTTCTTAAGGACTCGACGACAATCCGGACCCCGTCTGAGAAGTAGGCGTAGACTCCAAATCTAACACAGCAAGTCTTCCAATAGATCTTTTCATCTTTATAGAACCGTTTGATAGCTTTACATCGGCCATCCGAACGACTCAATCAGGACCAGGGTAAACTTGAATGACACGTCCCAAATGCCAGGCTGAGCGTATTTCGTTGGGTTCAATAATGATAACGATATCATCCACTTGAACTGCTCTTGTTTTGGTAAATCATTTTGATCGACTCGTAATAGTAGGCAAATATTCCTTGTACCATCTTTTTGTAAGTGCGGCCATCAAATGTTGAGATTGGCAGCTGTAGAGCTTGCTGCAAGAATCGCTTTCCGAAAAAACTCCAGGAGCTGTGACGTCTGGATCATCTTCTCCGAAGAGGATAGTATTAGGAGTGAGGCTTGGGATCTTCAGTGTCAACTGATATGTGAGTGAGCGGGCGTCTATTTATTTGGCCTTGAGCTAGAGGGAATTCCTTAAGACATCTTCCGTAGGAACGATACCCTTAAGAACAAAGTCAATGCTATTTTTGACGGATTGAATGAGACACTCCGAAGCTCCTCCCATCCAAGGAGAATATGCAGGTATAAAGCGCCACAAGATGCCGCCGTACCTTGACGAAAATTCGCAGAGGGAGGTCTTAATCTCCTTCGCATCTTTCTCCAATAAATTGTTTGTTCGGACGAAGTTAAGTTCGTTATCACTATAGAAACATCTTGTCACAACACAGTTGATTATGAGCGCCTAACAGCCATAGTGCACTGGTCTAAACTTAAATCATTTAGCAGCTTTATTTGCACTGCTCTGAACGTAAGGCACGTAAATATCATGCCGTACCGTTTGACTGTTCCTCGGCCAAATTTCACCAACATAGGTCCGAAGCAATCTACTCCAACATGAGTAAAAGGTCTGCAATCAAAGGCCAAGCGAGCTTCAGGAAGCTGACCCATTATCGGCATAGTCGGTTTAGCATTGCGATATTTGCACAAAAAAACAGGCTTTTTGTACACGGTCAACAGCTCCACGTATGCTTATTATCCAGGGGGATTCACCAATTACAGAGATTACCGTGGCAGTTCCTTTATGAGATTTTTTTCTGATGATGGTATTCGATAAAAAAGGTCAACCAAAGGATGTCTGCTAGGAAGTATTGCTGGATTTCTGGATGAATAGGAAGAATTGGCCTTTTGCGCTCTCGAACTTAGCCTTAAGGTTCCGTCTTCATCAAGGAACGGTGAAAGGCTCAGGATTGAACTCGACGAACTGACCTTACCACTGGATCTCAAAGAGGCTATAGCGGATGAAAAGAATTCTTCCTGTATTTTGCGAAACATCCATTCTTCGGCTTTCCTAAACTCGAAAGGTGTAATGTAAATCTCTTTATCGGTGGTCCTGTTCTAAAGAATGTGTTTAAATCGAAGCAAAAACGCTATAGCTCGAACAGACGAAGACAATCTTGATTGAAATCTTGCAGATAATAACTCAAACGCACCGTAATAATGTTTTTGCTTATGATCATCATGAAGAAAAATTCTACAAGTTTTAGTATCTTCCTTTTCGAGGCATATAGAAGAAATGCAAGTATTAACGGGCCAATCCTTAAAAGGATGAAATCTGTTCCTTTGAACCAACGCGTGTCTTGATTTCCCATTGACATGTCAAAACGTTTTGTGCCATCGCCGGCCACGTTATCGATGGATCCAACGTGAAACCATTCACGAGGTGAAGTCGAGTGCAGGATCTCACCTATTCTAGAAGCCACGAAATAGGGCAATTTATAATTAGAAGGGTTGATCCAAGCCAGCACTGTTTTCGAGTCGGACAAAAAAAGAGAGTCATCAATTCAAATAGTGTGCAACGCCTTAATTATAGCTGCCAAACGAACATCTAGTACAGCAGCTTGAAACTCCAAGCAGGGAACGGATAGTTGCTTGACAGGCGCAACCATACCATTCGGCATAACTTGTCTAACTTCAACCTCATAGTTGCAGGCAAAACGAAAATATGCCACAGCAACAAATGCCTTTTTCGAAGCATCGACTAAAACAATCAAGCTTACTTTGCAATCGTCCGGGTTCCTCAATAAATAACGACGAGGAATCATGATGTTTTCGATATGATTCAACGATTTGATAAAGGCCAGCCACGCACTAGTCAAGTGAGGTGACACGGGCTCGTCCCAATCGAATCCTTCCCTTCATACCTCTTGCAATATTATACGCTTACGAATAATGAACTGTGAAATCAGTCCCAGAGAATCAAAAATCTTCATGATTGTTTTAAGCATTTTCCTTTTGGTAATAATTGCATCTTCGGCCAACATATCTTTTAGGACTTCGTCAGATGATTTCTTGAACGCAAAGTTATAAAAGATTGGGTGCCAATGCATTCCTAAAATTTTGGAAACCAAACTTTCGCTTTCATTAGGGTTTACACATACCAACGGAGAATTGACATTAGCCTCCGGCATCTGATGCATAAAATCCCGGCTGTTAGACTGTATGCCAACTAGATCAAAGTTCATCGAATGACAAATTTGGAGAGCATCGCTGGTAACCTTGATGGCGTCTTGGACTGAGTTGTGGCTATTAAAATAGTCATCGATATAGTTGCGCTTCGTTAATCCATCAACAGGTTCAGGGCACTTATCTATGAAAAGGTTGGCGTGATGATTCTTGACGTACTGCGCGCATAATGGGGAGCACCTTGGGCCAAACATCATTACTTGTATGATGTATACTGTTGACTGCCTAGTTATTACTGAGACCCTCCATAGAATGCGTTGGCATTGCTGGTCTGTAGCCCTTATGCGAATCCTGTGAAACATCTCTCTAACATCACCATTCACAGCTATTTGTCGCTCCCGGAAATTGCACAAAACCGCATGTAGTGGGACTAGAATGTCCGGTCCCTTCAGCAAATAAGTATTTAAAAAGACCCCCTTGACTTCCGCCGCAACATCTGTCACACAACTTGGTTTTGGAGGAAACTTGTTAGGGTTAACAACAATAAAGGTTGGTGCGTACCAAACTTCTGGCCTTCTCCTTCTCCAACTCGTCTTGCGACGCGATTCTGGCATAACCTTTCATGATCAAATCCCGAAAATAGTTATTCTCTTACTCCAGAAGTTGAGGATTCTTCTTTAAAGACTTCTCTAAGGCGATAAGGCGTTTGAAAGCCATACTAAAACTGTTCAGAAGTTTAACGTCATCTGCAGACCACAACAGACCAATCTCGTACTGTCTACCCACTAATTTTAACGACTGTTCCATAATATAGAAGGAACGACGTACTTCTCGGCTAATAAGTTAACCTTTTGGAGGAATAACTCCAAAGTCATCAGCGTAGGTCTACTTCCTTTCTCATAGATTCGTGGAACATCAGTTTCATAGAAGGTCTCAATGCCGGCTCCAAGCTGGACAAATTCAATGACGGAGCTGATTTACCATACACTATCCAGCCTAAAAGTGTCTTCAACGCGAGGGGTTCCTCATCCTTGCTATGCCTTTGACCAGGACATAAAAGGAATTTCGCCTGATCCAGTCCAAGCAAAGTTTTTGGACGACCATCCACCAAGTTAACAAGTGGGAGACCTCGGAGATGAGAGTTCAAACTTTTCAAATGCGTGACATCGACAGACTGGCTAGCAAGTCCTAAGTTTTTTATGATGTATACGTTCTGCAAAACATACCTGTTGCGAGTGTTTTTAGCAGAAATCGAAAAGGTGGTTTCCTCGTAATCCTCGACACGAGAAACACCTTTTGTCCATTGCAATGTGAGTTTTTCAGGTTGCCCATACAATCCAAGTTCATGAAACAATTCCTCATCAATCATCGACAGCGAAGATCCGTCATCAAAGAAGGCATAACTGTCAGCAAACCAGTCGCCATTGCCATAAGTCCGGATCGGAACTATCTTAAGCATTATGGAGACGTGTCGGACCCGACGTGAGAAGAGTGAATATGTGGTTGTGGCAATAACGGCACTGCTGATGAATTCAATTCTGAATAATTGGTGTTTGCTTACGTGTGCAACAAAGGATGATGACGTCTACTGCATCCATCGGTACCACATGAACGTTTTTAAGCACACGCTTTTCACTGGTGTCGAGAAGGGTCCAGACAAGTAAAACAAATTGACCTCTCTTGAGAAAACATTTGCCTTTGAACCGGTGCCAATGCCAAGAACTCCTTGCAAGAACTTGCAACACAAATCGTTCGTAGTTCCGGAAACAGGGTGATGTAAGAGCGCTCGAGATGTTTTGTTGACACCAGGTGTTTGTTTCTTCTGCTCAGATTGAATTTTTAAAAGATCAGGTAGGTCAATAACCTTTTGTGTAAGAAACTCGGCAAACTGTTGCAAACTAACCTTCGACAAACTTAACTTCCTTTTTTGCCACTATTAGTAGAGACCTGCACCTAACCTGGACGCTAGATTAGTTAAAACATACCCATTTGTCAGGTCTGATTCCGTGTTCATAGATTTCAGGTTTGCTACAAACCCACTAATTTTACCGCACACTTGCGGATCTTGGGATCACACCTTGACGAGAGTTTTGGAAGGCTTAACAACTCTCAGGTTAAATCATGCACAAGGACGTCTAAACGTCCAAACATTATTCGAAGCGAGTCCATTATCACGCCAGCGTCTGAGGAATATTTCACGCGATAACTCACCATATGATATGCCTCTCCCTTCAATGCCTTACGCAAACGAGTGACGTTTACTTATCACTGTACCTTCCCTCAATTGTGGTTGATTTGTAAACCTCTTCAAAATAAGGCCATTCCCTTTTTTTCACCTGAGAAAGATGGTAATTCTTGCACGTTGTTACGATTAAGAATCGTAAGAAGCGGTGAAATATCTGGGTCTCGGATAGATCTAACACTAGCTTCGAAATCCTTGTCGGGAAACTCTTGCAACGGTGTAGACTGACTTGCGCGTTGATCGTCTTGCTTTAGTACACTTCTCAACAGCGCCTGATGGTTTGCCTGAATTTTCTATATTATTTCCAGTTTTTTTGAACTCATAGTATTTGAACTTAGTGTCGGGGCTTTGGTGCAGGAGGGAAGTAACTGTTCATTACCAATAGAAACCTTTGACAGTTTCAACTTAGACTCCGCAAGTTCTCCTCGATTCATGGTGATTGGCAGGAATTAGTAGACGAAAAACAAAGCAATTGAAATAAAATTTTGTTGCTCCAAGCACATATGAAATCCCCAACTTATAAAAATTAAGTATCAACCAGAGAACTCAAACAAAGAACAATTCTTCCAGAGCTCAAAACTTAATTTTATTTTCTATAAATATAAATATATGAATGACTTCAATAAACATTAGACTAATTCTTACAATTGCTTTTAAATTGAAAACTAACAATTAGATTTAAGCATCGAATAGAATAAGTTTATTTTTACTTTTAAAATATTTAGCAAATGGTAGCGCCGAATCAACCTAACCATGCGCGCGTTGTAATAATAGATGTCTCTTTCTTTAGAAAGAAAGAAGAATATTCCTTTAATATGACAGAATCGTTAAGGGCTCGATTTCTGTTGAAACTTCTCAAGGACTCGACGACATGATGAATTTTAAAAACATTACATTAGAATAAATAGATCTACCATATTAAGATTTCTACGGAGTGAAGTATATAAGAGAAAACAATTTAACAACAATTAAACAAATATGACTTTATATTTCCATTATCCGCATTCAGTGCATTGTTGTCTTTTTGTATATAAAAACTCTCAATGGCGTCAAGCTTTCTACCATCTGAGACACTTGCTAAAAGGCTCACATCATTTAAAATGATTGGCAAATGTTGTTCTTGTATTGCATGTGCTGCAATTGCTGCTTTTTTCTGAATCGTTGTTTTTTATGCAGTTTTTGTAGTCTTTGAATTTTGTTGAAACTGATCTCTTAGTTTGGCCATAGTATTTTCGTCCACAGTTACATTTAATTTCGTAAACTCCAGATTTTTCCAATGTGTCTATTTTGTCTTTAACACTTGGCAGTTTGTGTTTTAATTTATATTTATTAGAAAAAACCAAATTCATTTTGTTGCGGTGGAACACTTTTCTAAGACCATTCCTGATGGCTGGAGCGTAGGCAGAGTTGGGAAAAAATGATGTAAGAAAATTTCAATTACAATTACTTGTAATTGAAACTTCCAAACATTTTTTCAATTACTTTTAAATGTAATTGAAGAATTTCAATTTACTAATTACATGTAATTGAAAATCGTAAATTACAAGTAATTCAATTACATTAATGTAATTGAAAACACAAGTAATCATAAAAAAAAGAAGTAATTGTTCATTTTACAGTAATCATTACACAAAAATGTAATTGAAGTATTTTTTTGTCAATTACATTTTACGCAATATTATACAAATATTTGTTTTCAATTAATAATTAATAGACATATATTTTATTCGTTTTTATCAAGTTTTTAAATTTACATTTCGTTTGAAAACAATAATATTAATACTACAAAAAATGAGAAAACTTACTCTTACTCTTAGTATCTCGCTAAATACCAAGTCTGACCTGGTTGTGCAGAGTAAAGAGCATTAAAATTGCTTGACAAAACACACCAGGGGTGGAATCGCATAAGGTGATAGTTGATTATCAATTTGTTGATTGTCGTTTCTACAATCGCTCTCTCTATATGTATTTCTTTTTTGATATGATAGAGACAGCTGTAGTCAAAACGACAATCAACGAATTGATAATAAACTATCACCTTACGCGATTCCACCCCAGACTTTCTTAATATATCTGCGGACGTAAGTATTTATCATATGTGCACATGCAAAATAAAATTTGGCGCGTGGAAATTTCCGCGGGTTCCCAGGGAGGCAGGGAATCACCACGCTGTTCAATTGATAAACAAGTAATATGTATAATCCGATTATAACAGTTCTTAAGATTGTGCATGAATTCTATTTTGTTTTTGTAACTACTCAAAACATAACCACCTGCCAGCTGCGACTGAAAGAGGAACCTGTGACTAGTGTAAGGTTGTTGGTCTTTAATTCTTTATAGTAAATATTTTGTGTAGTTAAGATGAGTGGTACAGAAAGTGAAGCAAAGTCTAACAAAAGAAAATCGAATGAAGATTCTTCTCCAGAATTACCCCCAAAGATGAGGAAATATGCTGAAGAAGTTCTTTTTAATGAATATTTTGAAAGACACGTAAGTAACATATGTATGTGATAGTGGATATGCATAATTTACATTTAAATCTTTCTAATATTTAAATTTTTTTTGAGAACGTTGTTTTATTTTTTATTTTTTATTTCTTATTTTTCGTTTTATAATTTTAAATTTGTCAATTTCAATTTCAATTTTATTTTATTGAACATACTATTTAAAATTTGGTTTACAACTAATAAGATACTACATATACTATGCATGAAAATTTACATTCGTTGGCTCATAGGGGCCTAACTGTATACAGTGACTTAAGTTTAATTAATTTTATATAAAATTTACATGACAAGACAAAAAAATTAAATTTTAAAAGGTCGGTTGACTGTATTGTCCTCAGGGTGTTCATTCCTGGTTGTTAGTGCAAATTTGTCATTTTAAGTTCACTCTGTTTAAATGAAATTGTAACTGTTTTGTTCCTTTTTTTTATTTTATTTTTTATTCAGTATCTTGAAAATAAAAACTGTTTTTTAGTTTTGTCGATAAATAAATAAATGAATTTCAGTTATTCTGAAACCGGGGCTTTGAAACTTCGAGTCTTTTATTTAAATTTTTAAATTATGTAGATAAATGAGACTTGTTTTTTGCAATCCCCAAAAATGTTCAGCGTTTAGCTATGTAAGCCCTGACTTGTTGTTTTTGCTTTTAAAATGTCAATATTTGCTGTTTCTTTTAAAATGTAAATCGTTAAGCCCTAATACAATTTTTTAGTCAAATTAACATGACAGTGTATGATATGCATAAAACACAAGTAATTACTAGAAGTATAAGGATAAAGTAAAAACTATAACTTTTAGTAACAGGTTAAATTTATAGTATTTACTTCTTTTTGTATGCATAAAATTAAGTTCAAACTTACAGGCAAATAACTTAAGTATATACTTAATTCAAAAAGTTAAAATTATCCTAAGAAAAAGTATGTAATTTCAAGTTGTTTTTATTTTTTTTTAACTTTGAAAAAATTAAGTAATAAAATAAAGTTTTTACCTAAAAATTCATTTGAAAAAAAGTAAGTGTTATAGTCCAAATACTTAATTTTCAGCATAAATGCATTTATAAGTAAATGGAATATAATCTTCAGAAAATTTGTTGATATTGTCAATGCGTATACGTTAAGCAGAGAAATTGTGTTGTGATGCGATTGAAACCAAAATGTAAAATAGTGTTTATTTAATTCTAATTACCTATATAGAATATTTCAAAATCAGTACATTTTAACATGAATAGCGAATTGAATCATGTTTCACAAGTATTTTTTATCGTACATACATATATTCGATTTCATATTGCATAACAAAAAAAAAATATGAACTACATACTCATATTTTTCAAAAATATAAAACTTTTTAATTGCGGCTGTGATAATGACCATTGCAATGAAACAACCATGGGGACAGTTTTAATTTTAAGTTGCTTGATTCCAGCCGGTTGTCAACAAAGAGCCGAGTTAGTAGTATATAATTACACTTAAATAGTTAAAAGAATGACATTATATAAAATGTAGATTGTAGGGCTGTTTTTCGTAAAATAAATAAATATTAACGAGATATTGAAGACATTTTTTAAGAAATGTTCACTATGGCGTATGAGCATTTTTTAATATTATCAATATTATGTATTATTATATTTGTCTTGATTAGAATCAAATCGGTATTGAACTTAATTTATTGAAAATATATTGTCTGGTATACAAAGGTCAATCATTTACTATGTTTTTTGCATATCACCGCAACCAACAAATAAACAGTAATATTTGTGCTTAGCATGTTTAATAGTACTAAATATAATAAACGATAAATTAACAGAAAAATAAAATTACAAAATTCTGTTTAGAACGGAAGTGATGGAACATCAACATCTTCTGATCCATGTGCTTATGGTAAATGCCGAATTTGCAAAGAGAAAACAGTTGTTATTAAGTTTCATCCAGGAGTAACTTCCAACTTGATAACCCATTTAAAAAGAAAGCATCACAATGAGTATGAAACATATTTGAAAACAAAAAAAGAGGAACTTGAAAGTCGAAAAAACGTAACAAAACAGGAACATTTTAATAATGACATAGTGGATTTCATTGTTCAAACGGCATCTCCAATTACTATTGTAGAAAATCAATTTTTCAAAAAGTTGTTCCACAAAAGAATTAATTTAAAAGTACCAAATAGAAAAATAACAATACAAAAATTAAAAAATAGGTATGGGTTTATTAAGGAAATGATCAAAAAAGAAATGAGAGACACTAAATATTTTTGTACTGCTGCTGATATTTGGTCAAATAAGCATAAAAGTTTTTTTGGCTATACTTGCCACTGGTTGGATACAAATAACAATTACCAACGCAGATCAGCTGCTTTAGCCTGTAAACGTTTCACGGGTTCACATACATATGATCGTATTGCAGAAATGATAACATCTATAAACAGAGAATTTGATTTGAATCCTTCTAATAATATCTTAACCATCACCGACAATGGATCTAACTTCGTCAAAGCATTTCGAGAATATGGTGTAGACACTGAAACATTAAGAGATATTTCAAATAACATCGAAATATGTAATCCAGGCCATGAAACGGACACAAGTTCAGACAATGAGGACCTTCCTGATAATGTTGCAGAAAATTATAACGAAAATATAGATTTTGTTGATATTAATGGAATCGCAAATAACCTCATTTTGTCAAAACATTTCCGTTGTGCAAGTCACACGTTAAATTTAATAACAACAAATGATTTCATCTCAGCTTTGAAAACAAAATTAGAAATTTTTAACATTCATTTACAGGTAAATTAAATATTTTTTTTATGTTCATCCAACTTAATTTATGTTTATGAAGGCGATTTCTAAGTGCAACCAGTTATGGAAGAAAACCAACCGACCAAAGTCGTCTGAAATAATAAAAAATCTTTTAAAAATGTCACTCAAAAGTCCAGTGGTTACCCGCTGGAATTCTTTGTATGACTCAATAGCCCAAATCTTGGAAGTGGAAGATCAACTAAATGAGCTTTGCATAGAGCTGAATTGCGAATTGTTTTCAGTTTCTGACAAAGCATATTTAAAAGAATATTGCAAGATCATGAAACCATTTGCTCATATTTTGGATTTTTTGCAAGGCCAAAAAGGAATTTACTTTGGTATGCTAATTCCATCTTTAGCAACTCTAAAAGTCAAAACTGACAGAATCATCAACGCCAACGACTTGCTATTTTTAAATGATATTTTAATAAAAATGCAACAGAGCCTTTTCGACCGCTTCAAACCCTTTTTTGAACTATCTGAAAAGGCACACGAGGCTGTTATTGCTGCCGTTTCCCACCCTACAGTCAAACTAAATTGGCTTAAGGTTTTGTCTCCAATGTCTGGTAAAACAAGAGCAGATATTTTGCAAATAATTGAAATGTACTGTCAGAAACACAAAACAACGTTGGATTTAAAAAAATTGGAAAAACCACCAGTAACAATTTCAACCATAAATATTTTTGATTATGGCGACGAGTCAATAGGTATATATTGTAAAATAATTGTTGTCAGGAAAAATCATAAACTGCCTTAACCATTTCAGACTCTTCTGACATCATTAGTAAACCTGTTAGTGCATCAGATTTAGAGTTTGAGAACTATTTTACAGATGGAGACACATCTCTCAACAACTTGAGAAAATACCCACTGGTGTCAAAAGTGTTTGAAAGGTCAAATACTCCGTTGACATCTTCGGCACCCGTTGAGAGGCTTTTTTCCTTTGCAGGAATTGTTGCTACTCCTCGACGACAAAACCTCAACGACGCTAACTTTGAAATGTTAGTAATGTTGAAGGCTAACCAACTCTTTTGCCAATAGTTTAGTTTCCATTTTTATAAAGAAGTTGAAAATGAATACAGTTTTTTATGTAGGTTTTTTTTAACAAAAATTCTATATATACCACAGAAATAAAACAGCCAAGAAGAAGACTTCGCGCTTTTCAATTGGGGACCACCAGGATAAAACGCCAAATTTTTGTGGATAAAAGGCCGTTAAAATCAACTCTGAATCGAATATTAGTTTAGTTTTTTACTTAAAATACCTTTTATTTACTTTCAGTATACCTATTAATCAATAAAAACTTGTAATGAATTACATTCAATGAAATTAATTACCTTAAATGTAATTAACACAGTGTTATCCTTCAAGAACTTGCAAAAACCCATTACTATTTTCAATTACATGTAACTTGTAATTGAATTTTTTCAATTACAATTACAAGTAATGGAAGTATATGTTTTTTTTCAATTACAATTAAGTGTAATTGTAATGGAAAACTTTCTAAAACTAATTACTTTTAATTGAAATGAAAGTTGAAATAAATTACAAAAAGTAATCATTATTTCCCAACTCTGAGCGTAGGTCATTAACACTCGACTGCAACCAGCTGGTTGTGTTGATTTTTTCCGTGTGTAAAAGGTTGAGAGTTGTTGTTTATTATGTTTGTTTGAATGTTGGCGCATTATATTTTCAATGAAAGATGATCCATATCCATTAATGTGTGCTGTGTTTAATATATGTGTGTATTCTTGTTTATAATATTTGTTAGATAATGATAAACTTACTAGTCTATGTGCCATAGAATGGAAGGCTACTAATTTATGTTGGATATATGTGGAGGTATTGGTTGGTTTGTGATATATGGCTATGTTGATTCGATTTTCTGTATTAATTTTAAATCTAAAAAGTTTATTGTTAAATTTTCTTCCAATTCATAGGTAAATTTGATGCTGTTGTGTTGGGAGTTCAAGATTGATAACAAATCATTTACCTTATTTCTTTTGACGATTGTGAAGATGCCATCAACGTAGCGAACCAGGTTTGTGGAAGATGGCCTTCCCTTTTTAATTGCATTTCAAAGTCAACCATGAATGTCTCCGCAATTAATGGTGAAAGCGGGTTGCCCATACTCGTTCCGAAGTTTATTTTGAAGAACCGCCCTCTAAATTGAAAGTAATTCGTATTCATGCACATTTTAGCTGCTCGTACCTAAATGTTTACTTTTTCGATTGGAAGGTTGTGTTTCATGAGATTATTTTTGAAAATCATTAGTGCTTAGGAATTGGTATTGCAGGAAAAAGTGAACAAACATCAAAAGATGTCAAAACCTCACCGTTGGCTAGTTCTATGTTCCTAATTTTCTCCGCGAATTCGATCGAATTTTTTACCGACAGGCTTTCATAAGGTGGCTACTATCTCATTTCTTGATCCAACCAGGGAGAGATGTTTGTGCGCGGTGCACTTAGAAGTGCCACAATTGGCCGCATTGAATTTGTAGGTTTATGAATCTTTGGTAAACAGTATAGTCTCGGGACATCGGGATTTGAGACTAGAAGTCTCCATTTAAACTGTTTACCAAAAACATTACTGATCTCCTTTCTAATTTTATTAGCAGCTGTGACCATTTTGTTGAGAGGGGATCTTTTGAGTTCATCGTATCCACTATCATTTATCAATTTCCAACAACGTCGATCATATTCGTTCTTATCCATTACGACAATTTTGTTGCCCTTGTCTGATTTCATGACATAGCATTCTTTTTCATTCAAGCATGACACAATTTTATTTTCATCAATATGGTTAGAGCTAGAAAGATGATTTCTGTTTTCAACACAAAACTTGGTACGTTCGCGAATTTCGTTTTTAAACTTCAGTATAGTTTCAATGTCAATGATAACATCTAAGCCATCTTCCACAAACCTGGTTTCGCCACGTTGATGGCATTTCACAATCGTCAAAAGAGATCAGTTTCAACAAGATTTAAAGACCACCAAGACTACATAAAAAACAACGATTCAAAAAAAAAAATCAGCAATTGTAGCACATGCAATACAAGAACAATCACTTTAAATGATGTGAGCCTTTTAGCAAGTGGCTCAGATGGTAGAAAACTTGACGCCATAGAGAGCTTTTATATACAAAAAGACAACAATGCACTGAATGCGGATAATGGAAATATAGAGTCATATTTGTTTAATTGTTGTTAAATTGTTTTCTCTCCTATTCTTGTATAATTTATGTAATTTTTTAAAGTTTTCTGTTTATGTAAGTGACAACTATATTACCTAGTCGTGTTGCTAAAGATGGCCGATAAATCGGTCGAAATGCATACAATTTAACATATGTAGTTGACTTAAATTCAATGGTGTTTTACTTAATTTTAATTTAATAAAAATCAATTCGTTAGAGTCAGTGTTATTGTTCATCATTTTAATAATTTATTAATTTATATAAAGGGTATTCATAATCCCTTGAGCGCGTGCAAAATAACAAAAAAAAAATTGCTATCATTCAAACATAAATCAATAGTCATATTTACAAAATCGAAGCATCAAAAACTTAAAAGTTGAATAACTCAAAACAGGGGTCGGTCGACATAGAACCTAGTAGTTCTGGATCGACGACGAAAAATGAGATATGGGAATCGTTAGATTCGTATTTGCAAGCACTTTCGAATGAGTCCATGAGAATGCAGCTTAATTCACCGTCCAAAGCGTAAAACGCAAAACACAAGGTTCTATCAACCATAATGTAGTTATTTTGAGAATTATAAGGTACTATGTCACAAAATTGGCTTTTAGACATTTGTTATTCTTATTGCGGGCAATAAAAAAATTCCACACAATTATATAAATTCTTATTCACATAGGACTTTGTGTTCCTTAATTTTGTACTTAGAACCGTATAATTCTTATCAGAATGCCGAAAACATGACAAAGTCACAACAAAGTTCTATGTTGATCAA
The DNA here is from genome assembly GCA_910595825.1 of Philhelius pedissequus. Taxonomy (NCBI): domain Eukaryota; kingdom Metazoa; phylum Arthropoda; class Insecta; order Diptera; family Syrphidae; genus Philhelius; species Philhelius pedissequus. Next base: position 142,370,733 of record OU343160.1, read on the forward strand.
TTTACCGTTGAGTTTAGAACAAGTTTGTAAAAAAAAGAGTGTAGCTGGTATATAAAAACTAATAATTTTATAGTTCAATAATTATACTAATTGTTTCGTTGATTTATTACGACCATGGATAATACACATAGCGATGAATTTATTGAATATATTTCACAGCATTTTGAAGAATTTATTGAAAAATGTGAAAGTAAAGGTAGGTATCCAATTAAGATTCTATAAATAAGTTTTGTTTTAAAGACAATGTTTTTGATAAGGATTCATCATTCTGTGAGCCGGCGAATATCGAAGAGAGTGTAAAACGAAGCGCTGAAAATTTGATTTCGGAGCTTAAAAATATTAGTAGGAACATTATTATATTATGTTATTTATAAACAAATATTTATTCATTAAGCTTCATCTTTAGACTTTGCGATTGAGGAGAACGATGGGAATGAAATGTTCATTAACTATTTGATTGAGGAGATTGCAGTGAACGGTAAAACCATGTATTTGTATTTATTTATTAATTGTATTTATTAATTGTGATCACAAATTATATTAATAATGTTGTTTTGCATCATACAGATTCACCATTATATGAGGGAGATAATCTACAGATTCTTGAGAAATTTGGCGACGAACCTGAAACAGTAGTGAGTAAAGAGGATAAAATTATTGCAGTTCAGCACGAAATAATCTCAAGAAAAATACCAAGAAATATATCAGACTGTAAATCAAATCAAAGGAAGAGTTTTAGGGCCACAGGTAAAACCTATGTGTCACGTTGGGGTAAAGCGATTCCTGCTAAAAGTATTAAAACATTTAAAGATTGTTTAAATAGCTGCAGGTTGAAGTGTCTTAATTTTATATCTGAAACCGAAAGAAAAACTATTTTTGACAGTTTTTATAAGTTGGACTTAGAAGGCAAGAAAAATTATTTGTTAAAAACAACCGAAAAATATATTCCAACTAGGCGCCGGGATATTACAGCCGAGCAGCATTCTGTCACATTAAACAAAATTCATTTAAATACTATTTTTTTGTAAGGGAAACTAAAATTCAAGTTTGCAAGGTTTTTTTTATGTTAGTAGTTTGAGTATAAGCCAAAAAAGAATATATTTAGTTCACTCCAAAAAAAAAAATAACATCAGCGGTACACCATCATCGACCCAACAGGGAAAACATGCCAAGCGGGTAATTAAAGATCATGTTATTGAATCTGTTAAGCGTCATATAACCTCTTTCCCATGCATCGAATCGCATTATTGCCGAAAAACTAGCAACAAACAATATCTAGAAACACATCTCACACAAGCAGAAATTTTTCGGATGTACAAAAGGTTGAAGGCTGGAAATGAAGAAACTGTTAAATTTAATGTGTACCGAAAAGTTTTCAACACCCAGTTCAATTTGGTTTTTCATAAACCAAAGAAAGATAGATGTGATCTATGCGAAGAGCACAAAGTGGCAGTTAAAAACAATATTAGCCGTGTTTTATTGGTAATTTATCCGTTGTATCGTAAGTAATTCCCAAAAAAACGCATCGACCGTAGCCCGGATTTTTTGTTTTCACATTGGTACTATTGAATCTCTGTCAGAACTACAGACAAGAAATACAAAGTACATAACCTTTCGTACGTTTCACCCTCCACAACCGATATATTTACATTTCATTCGCGTCGATGAACAAATGTGAATTACAAAAACAATATGCAGCGATTAATTGAGTTTAGCTGTATATGGTTGCGTGAATTTTGAATTTAGCTGTAAATGTGTGCGTGCCCGCTGCTAATTTCAGCTAGTAGACAACTAGTATAACAAGTCAAATTGAAAAATAAATTTAGTTTAATCCATTCGTGGCAAAAAAATTATTAAACAATTAAATTAAAATGGACAATCTTCTGGGTGATGATATGGTAAAACAAAGTTAAAAGTTTTTTTTTTTTTTTTAAATAATAATTAATATAATAATTGCAGGTTTTGCGTGAATTGTGCGAGTCAAGCGACAGTGAAAATGATTTTTTCTTGGAAACGTTTTTTGCAGAAAATATAAGTCTCGAAGACTCCGCAGAGGACGTACAACATGCCACTGTAGATTCGTTCCTGATGACAATCGAATCTTTCAGTGCAGAAGATTTCAAATCGCATTTTAGATTTCGTCGTTCGACAATAGAACATCTAATATGTAAGCTTTTCGTATTCTCATTTGGCAGAGATAAGTAACTAAATCAATTTTTTATTCAGCATCTTATTCTCAGCATTATCTCTCGCTTCATGTGGTAAATAGGGGCGGAAAAATCAAAATTGGATGTAGGAAAGAAGTTTTTATGTACGTTTGGTACATATGTAACTCGATAACCTTCCGACAATTAGGAAATCTCTTCGGTGTAACCAAGTCTTCCGGTTGGGTTGCAGTCAATCGCGTTTCTAGGTGGCTCGTATCTAAAGGAAATGACTACATCAAGTGGCCTCAAGGAACTGACGTTCTGCGAAACTCCCGAAAATTTGAGGAAAGAAAAAAATACCAGGTGTTATAGGTGCCATAGATTGCACTCATATAACAATATCAGCTCCAAAGCTCAACAAAGAGTGCTATTATAACCGCAAGCATAACTTTACAATTGGCTTGCAAGCCGTTGTTGACGCAGATAAAAAATTTATAGATATAACTTGTGGTGAACCAGGATCTTTGCACGACAGCAGAATTCTTAGGCGCTCTGAGTTATTTAAAAAAGCTCAAAGGAACTGCAGCCAACTTTTTCCAGGCAACACCTTTATTTTGGGTGATTCAGCATATGGCACTTCCAGCTGGTTAGTACCACCTTACAAGGATAATGGGAGACTGAGTGAACAACAAAGGTCATTCAATTTTATACATTCTGCAACAAGAATGGTTGTTGAGCATTCCTTCGGATTATTGAAAGGAAGGTTTAGGAGGCTTCTGAAGTTCACTGAACAACGTCATATACGTTCGGTAACGAATCTCGTTGTCAGTGCATGCATTCTGCACAATATATGCATTATGATGGACGACCCATACGAAGATGACAGCATTCCCCAAGAAGCAGTCAATTCACATCCAGGGAATACTAATACAGGAGCTGATGAATCTTCAACAGCCAATCGGCGAGATATATTATTTGACTATTTAGTAGAACATAACATAATCTAAAAATTAAATGCACGACTGGATCGCACGTACATAAGAGCACTTATGTTCGACCACATCGTATGCACAAGAATATTTTTTTTTGTTAGAAATTATTTATAATTATCTTTTAATAAATAAACAAAATTAATAAAATACAAAAAAACTTAAAGTTTCAGTGTACATATTAAACTTAAAAAAAAACTTTTTTTGTAAATTGAATTTTATTTGTGTATATATACATAAGTTCACAGTTTTACTATGTTTTCTAAGTATCACTATTAAATTACCTACTTAACAATAACTGGACAGGTTCTTAATGCCAAAAGTACATATATTCATACCTTAAAATTAATTTACAAAAAATAAATAAATCCGAAAAAGGACTATAATTTGTCATAATAACAAACAAATGTGATTCTATTTTTCCTACTTTACTTGAATTTCCTGTTTTAATAAAAAATTATTATACCTAGCTTATTCGATTTTTTTTTCAATCGAAAAGGAAACATTTTTGCGAAATTGTTCTTCTGCATTCATCGTTCGTAATCGTTGTCTTCGTAGTTGAAAGTCGCTGGTCGTTTTATTTGTCTCGCGAGTGTGTGAGGATTTGTGTTTCAGTGTAAGTGCCTCAGCCTGCTGGGATCCATCCCTAGCAACCAAACAAAACAAGAAAGAGGACACTGTCTTCATCTTCAGAGGAATCTTCAGAGAAACTGATGGACCAACATAAACTTCCGCAGTTGCGTATACACAACCAAGTGCAACTTCTAAAGTGATCACTAATAGTAGTAAGAAAAAGGCTGCACTTTCAGCGGAAAAACGCCATAAGACCAGTTCTGCCACTGCCAAAGCTAGTAATCGGACTGGCAAAAAAATCCAATTTGATGAAAAACTTTTGAAATATTTTTGAGTGTCGACGATAGGTGTTTGTGCCTGGATAAAAATATTAGAAATAATGTTTTTGCGCATTTGGAATATCAACTTTCACTGGCGAAATATTTTCTGCTCCGAAAAGCTAAACAATTGCGAATAAATCATGAAAAGACAAACACTAAAAAGGCTTTCGTGGAGCTTCGAAAGATTGTCTCTGAAATCATATACAGTATTAACCAACAATCAGATAAATTTAACTAAATACGAAGAATTTCAATCCATTGGTGGACATTCATAAATTGGATAATGCCCCCAAAATGCCGAAGAAGAGATTTCAGTGGAATGAACAGCGAGGACTCTTAAACTCTATCAAGTACGCTGGATGTCGCTTACAGTTCTGCGCACTAGAAAAAAATCTTTTGAAGATTTTGTCACCAAGTTTTTAAAAGACAAAGTTAATCACAATGGAAACACATCACCTCTTGCCTATGGAAAAGATTTGACCATATGACAAGAGTATTACAATCCAACGACTGCTGCAATACTCTTATCACTTTATGAGAATTTTTCCTCGCGCCTATAGAGCACTAACCATTCACATGGCCGGTTTAAATAGAGGCAAACCTACAATTAATGCGTCCGCAACAGTCATCCCCCAAAACCAAACATAATCACATGCAATCTAGATTACCCCAACACACAGGTTTGGAGTATTTTCTATAAAAAAAAAACAGATTAATTAATTAATTTTTTACAGCTGTTCAGTTTGTGATAATAGATTCTGCCAGCGGCATCACCCGAAATCACATGAAAGAACCCATAACATAGTAGTTTTGGATGAAATGTTAAAAATTAATAAATTGCTATCCATTTATGTACCTACTTTGCAACTCGACACCAAAATACCCGTACTTGGTAAATTCTTGAACGTTACAACTTACAACACAATTGTGGGTATTCAATCAACCGATGCACGTGCTGGATTCATCAATTATACAAGCTTGTGCTTTTCTAAAAATGTATTTATTTAGGTATATACATATGCATTATATATAATAATAATTTATATTTTTATAAATACAAATATGTATTATTATTATAAGATTGCGAAGATTTTTGTTTTTATTACATACATAATATGAACTCAGTCAAAAAGTACATATATATGAAAGTCTAAAGGTACACATTTAATTTTTGTTTTGGATATTTAAACAAAATGTGTATGATTGCTTGTAGTGCATACATTTGAATATCGAAATCGAATTCAAAAAGTTTAATTAAATAGGCACATTAACTTGATATATACTCGTATATACATACAAATACTCGTACACACATTTTGTTTTAATTTCCAAATGAAAATTTGTTTATGTAAGTCTATAATTATATACTTTTTGAATATTATTTTTTTTTTCGAATGTATTCTTTTAGCAGCTCCAATTTTAGAGCTCTTGTTTCTTGTTTCTGCTTCTGGATTTGCAAATACTCAGCCCTTTTCTTATTTTGCTCGCCTCTTTGTTTTGCTTTATCTTCGCGCTTCCTTTCGAAATACATCGAACGTGTCATCCGTGGTATCTTTCGCTTCATGATGCATACGTTTTTGGCGGAGGCAGTGTCAGTAGCAGATTCAGATGACAGACTGAAACTTTCGCGGTGGACATACAGCTCTGGTGAAAAAAATGAAGTTCTGGCAGTCGATGATGGCGCCGATTGCAGGAGTTCTGGAGCTAGTTCCTCCAGATACTCGTAGTCGCAACTTTCGTCGAAATTTTCCTCGGTCTTTGGAAAGGCAGCGGCTGCTTCTAGATTCTGTTTTAAAAGATAAGTAACTATTATAAAATTGCAAAGTAAACCAAAACAAAGACCCACTTCCATTGCGACGACTCCCATGGTTACAGTATGGGCATTTGAGATTATGGGCTTGTTGCCAAAAATCTCGTCCATTTTTTCTATGAATGGTACCACACATGGAGCTGCGCCTGTTCGCTTATTGTTATCTTCTGCGGCTTTGTAGGCTCGGAGAAGGGTTTGTATTTTCGCTTCCAAATGCGAACTAGTTGTTCGCGAATCCTGATACAAATTATATTTATTTTATGTACCTCAGTTTAAAAAAATAAATTAGACTTACAACAATGCCAGCAGAGAGCATATCCTGCAGTAAATTTTCGTAGGCATATTTTTTTTTCTGGTATTGTAGAACTCATTTTCCCTTGCCGCATAAAAGTCTAAAAGAGCCTCCGTTTCCTCTTTTGTCCAATGTTTGCGTTCACTTCTATTCATTTTCTTTTTATAATATTTTATAAGATTTATGTTATTTGTTCGCTTACCTTAGTCTTTCTTTTGCCATTTTTATTTTATTATTTTTAGGATTTAAAATTTGCAGCTGAATATTACCTTGTAAAAAAACAGTTACAGAAAAAAATAAAAATCAATCGTACCAACAAAACTAACAAAATCAAATTCGAGACTCGAATAAACGTCAACCAGCCATCCACCGTAGCTTCTACTTTGGCTTTTTATCGACCGTAGCGAATTGTATAGAAAATGTTACGCCGGATAAACTTACGGCGGATAAATTTCCCAATAAAACACAGTTATTATATCTGATGAACTGGTTTTCAAATATAATGAGCATTTTTAAGAAAAGGAAGGATATATAAGCAAAGAAAATTTGACAGAGAAAACACAGTTCCAGTTAAGTGCTTTGATATGCAAAATGTACTAACCTGTCCAAAAGTTGATGTTAGCTCATTTTTTTACCACTCTAAGTTGAATGTGTATAACCTTACCGAACATTTTTCACTTAACAACAAGGCTTACTGCTGCTTGTGGGATGAAAGCAAAATGGCAAGAACTTTAAATGACATTGCTAGTAATTTGTTGAAGATTCTAAATCGTATTATGCTAGATTGTCCAGAAATTATAAAAATTATTCTCTGGAGTGATTCGTGTGTTCCTCAAAATCGGAACTCGTTGACAAGGAACACAAAGTTCTATTTGAATAAGAATCTATGTAATTGTGGGGAATTTTTTTATTGCTCGCAATAAGAATAACAAAGGTCTAAAAATCAACTTTGTGACATAGTACCTTATAATTCTCAAAATAACTACATTATGGTTGATAGTAACCTGTTTTTTTTGCGTTTTACGCTTTGGAGGGTGAATTAAGCTGCATGGGCTCATTCGAAAGTGCTTGAAAATACAAATCTAACGATACCCATATCTAATTGCTCTAATGCAGGCGGTATCTGGATGGCCGAAACTAGAAGGTTCGTTCCCTTCGTTGGCCTAATAACTGCATCTATGTCAATAATGCAAATTTTTGATAAATTAAATAAATGCTATGACAACCAAATAAAATATTTATTGACCTATAAATTTAGCCAATATCACTTAGAATTATTATTTTTAGGAGTCCAAATCCAACAGCTGCACAGTTTATATCTGCACATAAGACTGTTAGTCCACCACGAAGTTCGTGCTGCAAACGTAAAAGTCACAGCCATGGATTCGACAACCATTCCTTCCATGCCTTAAACTCGTCCCGTAAAAGTTACCTTTACGACCCAGCCATCTATGACAAAATGTAAAATGAAAGAGTTTGAAAGAAGTTCGGGTTAGACGACGATCAACCATTATAGCAAGATAATGATATCTTCGTCGGACTTCCAGAAACTCTCTCAAGTTTTTCAAGGCCTTGTGTTGGCCACATAAGTGTTTGGGTCATAAAAAAACTAGTGAACCCTAAAAGACTAGTTGTAAATTGTGAGCAATGCCAAGAAGCTATTTTTCAAAGGTCCCAACAATGGGCAGTCTTGAAGATAATGGGTTAATTGAAACCAAAACTCGTGGTGAATTAATATTTCCGAGTGAAGCTGTAGTTAAAATTTGTGCCAAGACCGAAAATATTCTCAGGCACAGCATTAGCCAAATAAACGTGTTAGTTCCGAATGAGCAAAACTTTCCAGCGGTTTTGTTCTCGAAAGTTATAACGGATCCATTTGAACCACCATGCTTCCTTTATCCAACGCTTAATGACCACATTTTTGACGATGCAATTGAGGAACCCAGCCACGTCTTTATTATGGTGAAAAAAAAGTGCGTCAATACACTAAGTTGCGAATATATTCACCAACTTAATTGGCCTAGCTTATTTTTAACTGCTTTGTAATAAATTTATCTAATCATATGAGATGATATGAAATAATCAAATTACAGCAGATACTTTGATATTAGTGCCAATATAGTATAACAAAGTTCTTGCTAATCAACATTTAGAACTACAAATTTAACCGCATATCTTCATCTCATTCATTTTTTACACTATTGTCATTATAAAAAAAACTTATGATTTTTATTTCAAAATTTTGTTAAATTTTCTACTCATAAATTAATATGAATGATCTTTGTAAGTATACATATTAGGTACTAACTTATTTTTTCGTTTCTATTACATGTTTGTACAAATTTGATTGGTAATTTTTTATGTATGTCATATTTTTAACATATATATTTTTTTTATATTTGCAATCTTTTGCTAATGTGAATGTAACTTTTTTTTAGACTTTTAAAAATATGTTTGTGTATTATATATGTATGTACATACGTTATATTAGTTTATGTATTTTTTTTTAAATTTGTAATGTTGTTTTTTACACCTATATATGTATTTAAATAAATGGTGTTTATTGCAATACGTCTCTCTAACTAACACCGATAATACTTTCTTGTTATCTCTTAATGCACAAATTTATTGTGATTTTTTACATTTACCTAATACATTCTTGTAAAGTTTTTGCCTTTTATGTACAAATTTATTCTGTGATATTTTACATCTATGTTTACATTATTATATTCGTGTTATCTTTTGCTTTTTATGTGCAAATTTATTGTGATTTTTTAAATTTACATAATTCATTACTGTAATTTTTTTGCGTTATATGTACAAATTTTGTGATGTTTTGCATTTTGTTTGTTTGATTTTATGTGACTTAATTCAGTTTAAGCTCTCCGGAACAAAGGTTTACTATTTCGACAGCGTAAATACAACATCATAAATAGTTTATTAAAATTATGTGTTCATATCGCAGATGCGAACTGGTCCAAAATAACAATTCTTATAAATGTTACAATCTATATATATATACATATATATATATATAAAAAAAAATATAATTAATTATATTTCTATGTTTGTTTTTTTATTATATTGGCCTCACAACCCTTTTTTTTTATATAATTTACACGCGCTCAAGGGATTATGATGTTACCATTTATATGCTTTTTAACACAGCGCGGGCGTGAGAGAGAAGAGATAGAAAGATAGGAAAGATGAGTGCGCGATGTTCTGAGACTGGAGCTGGTCTTTGTTTCATATTTATCTCCAGGGATGACGGCTGTAACAATGCAGAGAATTTACGGTGTTCTATTTATCTATGTCTCTTAATTCGCATTATTTTATTTATTACGTTGTCATATTGTATGGGTATACTAGTTTACTCAATCACATGCTGTTAGTGTTATGCCTAAACAGCATGGCTGAGCAAACCTGCAACTCATTTTATGACAATTTTTAGAATTAGTTCTTAATGTAAAATAAATAAAAAAAAAAAACAATAATTCTTCCCTCTCTTCATGATTAAGGTGAGAACAACACTCGGGGCTTCCTTGGTCTGATAGATTTTTGTAGAGCTGGTGGTGGTGTTATAATTTGACTACCAGGTGATCTTGTCTCCTGTTGTGGAATTAGTGGTTGCTGCTTAGGGATTACCACTGAAGGGATACTCCTATTTGCTATATCGTTCGGTGGTCGTTGAGGAGTGCGATAATGGAGTGAGTGGTGGTCGTATGTATTGATAAGTGGGAGTGGTGATTGGAAGGTGTAATTGTACTGGATGCGATCTATCATTACTATTCTCGAAATTTGAATAACTCTCTGTGTGACTCTTGAGTTGGTCAATATGATGGTTAAACTGTCTGCCGCGGTAAGTAATTTCATAATGAAGGTCTCTCAAACGGTTCTTGATAGTTCCAGGAACCCACTTATCCAAGCGAGGGTTGTCAGACAGGAACATTACTGATTGTCCTGGTCGTAGGGTGCAAAATGTGGGGATGAATACTGCGTTTTGTTCTTCGGATATTTTATTTAATATGTCATCAGGCTTGAGTAGGTCTAGACGAGTTCGAAGTAAGCGTCCCAGAAATAATAGCGAAAGTGTTTGCCCTGTTGTAGTATGCGGCGCTCTTCTATATTGGCGAATGAATTGGTTTAGGTTTTGTTGAAGTGAGTTCTTAGTTGTTTCCATGGTTTTTAATGCATCCTTTATTATTTGTACACTGCGTTCGGCTTGTCCATTAGTTGATGGGTGGTATGGGGCCGTGAGCTTGTGGTATTTTACACTAACTGACTGAAGGAACGATTTAAACTTAGCTGATATAAAGTTCGTGCCATGATCTGACACGCCCATCACTGGAACTCCATAGGCCACAAAGAGTTCATTAAGAATAGATATACTAGCTCTAGTTGTCATTGAAGTGGTTGGCTTCACTTCAAGCCACTTGCTATATGCGTCAGATACTCAAGCAACATCATCCCTGCAAACGGTCCCGCGTAGTCTATATGGATTCGTTCCCAAGGTCCTTTGGGGTATTCACAATGATGTTCCCGAAACGTTGGAGGCAAGTGACCATTTTTGGAACAGTTGCTACAAGTCTTTGCTACACTTTCGATATCTGCATCGATTCCAGGCCAGAAGGCAAAAGATCGCGCTAAGCCTTTCATTTTCACCATTCTTATATGCGCTAAGTGAAGATCTCCGAGTACTGTTTCAAGTAAGGTGGTAGGAATGACGACCCTGTGTTCAAAAACTAGGCAGTTAGCAGCTAACCTATAGCTGCACTCAGGTGCTTTGAAACCCGAACGGAGAAGGCATTGGCCTGGTTCGAGTATGGAACAGATTCTACCCAAATCTGGATCTTTCCTTGTTTCTTGAGCAATTCGATTTGCATTGAGTGGCAGCTGATAGATTTGCCAGTTTAACCTGTGGTGATATTAAAATGTTCTTGATATCCACATATGATCTCTCCGCTTCTGATGTCCACTTCAACGTTTTCAATCGTAGCATGTCTCTTAACGGTCGGTCTCTGTTAGAAAGGTCTGGAATAAAAGAACTATAATAGGTTGCCTTACCCAAAAATAATTGCAACTCTTCAAAGGTCGATGGTATAGGAACCTCTTTAACTGCTTCGGTGTGTTTGTCTGATTTTTGTATCTCGCTAGCATCTATTTTGTGGCCCAAAAATTCTACACATGATGTTGCAAACACACATTTCTCACGATTCAAATGAAGGACATGTCCTCTCACTCTTTCAAATACCACATTGAGAATTTCCAACATTTCATCGAAGTGTTTTGCATGAATAAGGATGTCATCGAAAAAGATTCGAACGTTGCGAATCCCTTGGAAGACGTTTTCAATGCGTCGCTGCCAAATTGCCGGAATATTTTCAGTCCCATATACGGCACGGGTTGGACGAATCAATCCATGCGTAGGTGTGTTCAGAATTATGGCATGACAGAGCTCGTCGTCAATGAGTAAATGAGAGTAGGCATCTGTGACATCTAAATGGCAAAACACAGTGGCATCCTTTATTTGATTAAATATATCTTCTACTTTTGGAATCGGCTATTTGTCAATGATTATTCGTCGATTAACTGGTGGTTTGTAATTGCCAGTTATACGTATTTGCCCATTTTTTTAGATAATACATGTGTCGTTGATTCAGAATACTCTACTATTTGTAGAACCCTGAAGCAATTTTCATGTCGATATCGATTTTTCTTTCATAAAAACAGGCTTAAGATGAAGAGAAGCAGGTTGTATTTTAAGCTTCCCAGCTATGTAACTGATAAGATATGATTTCGTTGTTCCTGTGTCATATTAGGAGTTTTAGATTAGTAGCTTGGGGTTGAAAAGAAATTAGTGTAGTTTATCTCACTTGCAAACTGAGAGATATATTCCCTTCCGAACAGAGTGTCAAAATGTCCTTCTACCATATATAGATTTAGTCGCCGAATAATTTATGCGAAAGTTACAGTAACAGGAATCGGACCTATGCAGTTAATACGGTGTTTCGTATAACTTGCGAGTTGTCTACCGGACTTCATCACAGAAAATTTTGGTTTGATTGTGCGAAGAGTTTCCGAGCTTATATAGCGCAAGGTTATCCCGTATCCAACTCCATCTCAAGATCAAGGCCATCTATTTTGACTTTGAGTTTTAGGGTTTCTGTAGTCTTGAAGGGATTGACCATGTTAATTTTGTGAAGATATTGTATAATTTCATTTGGATCACTTGGCTGTTCTTTGTTAACCTCAATGATTTGTGACATTTTCGATCTGCACACCCTAGAAATATGTCCCTTCCTGCCTCATGAATAGCACTCAGCTTCGCGGAATTTACACTGGTTCCTAAAATGCCTTTCGCCACATCCGTTGCACGTGGACAACCCTTTCATTTGAGTTTGATTTTGCTCTTGTCTCGAACGTAAAAGTGATTCTTTTTGACCTCGGTTGAATTGTGGTGGGGCAGTTCCCAGATTGTTTGTGTCTTCACCAGCTGGTGTTGTTTCTGATTTAATTTCCATTGCTGTACTGCAACTTGCTTCAATGGGTTGTGCGGCTTCGTAGGCGGTGACAAATATGTCGGGGTTTTTGATGATTATTGCGTCGCACATATCACGATAAGCAAGCCCGTGAAGAAATTGTTCCATTAACATTCTGTCTAAGAAATTACCACAGTCACAATTTACAGCACCTTGCCTCAGACGCAGAGTAAATTTGGCAATAGATTCATCAGATTGTTGTACAATTTGCCTGGATTTAATGCTTTCACGAATTTGTTTTTAGTAGTATCCAAGTAATTTATGAGGATGGTTCTTATTTCCTCGTATTAAGAACTTCGGGATCCTTTGGACTTAAGAGCGTTTTGAGAGCATTATGTGCCCATGTATACAAGTGCATGCTGCTGGAAGTCGATTTCTGCGATCTTGCTTAGCTTGAGTGCCCACTCAAACAGCCTAAGATAATCTGTGACTGTTTCGGACTCAGATGATTTATACACACCAATTGAAAAAGATGGAACTTTAGGACAACTTTGTGAGGATGTGCCGGCATTGGAGTTTCTAGAATCAGTGGACTTTGCCGCCTGTGTGGCGTCTACAACTGCTTTTATGATTGCTTCAGAGAAGACTGTTTGTAGGGTTTCTTCTGATAAAGACATTGTAGATTACTTGATTTCCACTTATGACACCACTGTTGTGTATTCAAATAATATTCTAAAACAATTAACTATACATATGTATAAGTTTATTTATTAATAAATAATGTTCATGTTTTCACAGTTGATTAGATAATAAAATTAACTCCAAAAATGTATCTGTTGTAAGAGATTCAAGTCAGAAAAAGACAAATAGATTGGTGGATAAATATTAAAGATTACAGAAAGATGTATCAAGTTAAGTTAGATATACAATAGCAATTAATAAAGTAAAGTTAGATACACAATATTTAATAAAGAAGGTGTGGTTAATTGAAAGATACAATATAATATTCGTACTGACGAATACAATAGTGGCGACGATTAAGAAAGTACCTAAATAAGCGTGAAAAATAAATAGGTTTAAAACAATGCCAGGGAATAATACAAATACCCAAGTACAATGAGAGCCCAAGTGGCACACATTTGAATTTTGTTACTAGAAAGCAAAAGAACTTGTTACATTCGGGTTACTTTGAAGTTTTTCTAAAACAATTGAGTTGCTTAAATGTTTCAGAAAAGTTTTTCACCTTTTCCCAAAAAAACAAAATAATATGAGTTCCATTTATGGTACATAAAGGTATTTGCGCCTATAGCTTGGGACTGAAAAGTGGTCGTTCTGAATATCAGTTACTAAGAAGTTACACCACAGTTTCAGTACAATCTAACTTGAAGCTGATTTTGATTGTAACTGAAATTTAAACAATTCAGTAACTTCCATCTTTGGCAACCTGTCTCAACAGTAACCGAATGTTGACATGTTATGGAAAACTGAATTTGCAACTCATATGGAACTTAAAGAAACTTAAACCTTGAATACTTCACAGGGACTGAATAGAGACAAGGTAAAATTAATAACTTTAATATAACATCAAGATAACTACTTTTGTCATATATCAGAGTTGATTGAGTTTGCACTAAAAAATAGAATTCAATGCACTATGTAATAAAACAAGAAATCGCAATAAAAAATATAGCTGATAAAATGTTAAACGTTATAAGCTGTTTTCTTTATTATGTGTAATTCACCAAATAACTGCTGATTGAAAGGTTACCTATGCTGTTCTGTTCCTCTCTGTGGTCGAACTAACTATGCTACAATTGATTTTATTTGATTTTGTTGTGAGTTTATCTCAACTCCAAGGGAAACTCTAAGCGGAATTGTAAGATAGGCACAGTGTGTTGCGCAGGTAAGCTTTCATGCAGAGTTAGTTACGAAGTTATGTATTATATATAATTCAAAAATAATTTTTGTTTATGTTTTAACATTTTGTTCTTAAACATCCCGCCCCCCTGGAATATATTGAGCGTGGTAGTGCCACCAGTTTAGTTATAGTCCGTGTACTCATACCCTTGGTAGTACGCACAGTAGTTACTCGCACTAGGCCGTCTTCTCCTCGGTTGACTATTTCGACTCTTCGCAACAGCCATTTGGTTGGGGGAAGATTTGGTTCCTTGATGACAATTAGATAACCAAGTTTCAAGTCTGTTGTTTTTTTGTTGCCACTTAGGACGTTCTAGGAGAGATATTAAATACTCCATGTGCCATCTTTTCCAAACCCCTTAGACCATGAACTGCAAGTGATTCCAATGATTCAGTCGGTTAGTTGGTATATCCGTTAAATTAGGCTCTGGTACTGCGGTAAGCGGCTCACCTATGAGGAAATGAGTTGGGGTTAGTGGGTTAAAATCATTATCGAACAGAGAACATAAAGGACGAGAATTCAGAATTGCCTCAATTTGGGTGAGGACAGTATACAGCTGCTCAAACGTCAAGACAGAGTTTCCACGTCGGAGGTGGAGCTTCACCGATCGAATTCCCGATTCCCAAAGTCCCCCGAAATGAGGTGCAAACGGAGGAATGAAATGTCATGCAATGCCATCTTTAGCGAGACTGGTAGCAACTTCTTCATTGTGACGTTGGGACATGATCAACTTATGCATTTCATCTAAGCAGCGGCGGGCGCCTTTGAAATTACTGCCATTATCGCTATATATATTGGAGCACCTTCCACGTAGGGAAACAAACCTACGCAAGGCGGCGAGAAATGCATCTGTTGTCAGGTCACTTACTACCTCCAGATGAATGGGCTTGGTAGACATACAAACAAATAGTGCTAAGATCGGATTTTCGTCATTTATACTTTTGGGATTAAAATGGGATTTAGACCACGACGCGCAATCCGCTTGGTTATCTTCTGACGCGATATGATGCCACGACTTTATCGGAACAGTTTCAAGGATTGTAGCAGTAAGGTTTGCAAAAAAGGAATTCCACCGACGTCGGGGTGAAGACAACCAGTGGATTACAGTTTCCGAATCGCACCGAGCGGACAACTTTGAAATTGGAGTAGTTAACGAGGCTTTGACAAGGGAAAATAACTTGCTCAAGAGTAAAGCACCACATAGTTCTAACCTGGGGATGGTAACCGGTTTCAAGGGAGCAACTTTTGTTTTCGTGGCTATAATGACTGTTTGGAATTCACTTGAACATATTTTGCACCGAGCGTATATTACTGCCGCATATGCCAATGAAGAAACATCGGAAAAACCGTGGAGTTCAATACCGTGAGTTTCGCCCGAAGATATATTTCTTGGCACCGATATATTTTCAAAAAGGTGTAGTTTTCGTCTATATTCTGACCATTTTTTGAATAATGCAGAAGGTAATTGATCATCCCAGCCTAGTTTAAGTTCACAAGACCACAAATCCTGGCAGAGCATTTTAAAGAGAATCACTGAAGGTGCTAAAAATCCTAGAGGGTCATAGATTTGAGCGATTTCGGATAGCAAAGTTCTTCTAGTTGGAGTTCTCGCGTAACTCCCTCATTCGAAACGAAAATTCATTTCTAGCAGGACTCCAGTACATACCAAGTACCTTGATCAATGACTTTGATTGTTCCGGATCCGTCCAACGGATTTCGCAGTCATTTTGTGGGAGAAGAGCTAATAATGGCCAACAGTTCGAAGTCCATTTACGAAGATTTAGTTTAGCTTTGGATAACAACTCCACTAGCTCAGATTGAAGATCAATTAGACTTTCTACGGAATCATTACATCATCTACGTAAACGTTATTGAAGAGAACGCGCGAGGCCTTTGGGTACTGCATGTTATAATCATCAGCGAGTTTCTTGACCCTGACCGACAAAATTGAGCTGACGCAGTTCCGTGTGTGAGGGTCAAGAGACGAAGTGCTGCATTTCCTCATCGGGAGACTCCCGCCACAACAATGTGTGGCGCTGATCAACCGATATCTGTCGAAACATCTTTTCGATATGGGCAGTGAAGACATACCGATGTTGACGAAAGCGAAGACAAACCCCTGGTAAATCTCGTTGGATGGGAGAACCTACAAACAATTCCGAATTAATTGACTGACCTAACGAATCTTTAACCGACCCATCAAAGACAATTCGAGTTTTAAACTTTCAGATTTAAAGACTGCATGGTGGGGTAGATAAAACTGCTTTGCACATGGGGTCTCCATGTCTTCTGGTCGGACCCGTTCCATATGCCCTAGAGAGATATATTCCCGCATAAATTATGTATATGCTTGATGCAGGTCAGGATGAGATTTGAAGCGACGTTCCATAGACAATAAGCGATAAACTGAAGATTTGAGTGTTTCACCGAAAGGTGGATATGAACTTTTAAAGGATAGTTGAACCACATATTTACCACAAGACGCTCAAGAAAAGAACCGGCGAAAGTCAATCTCGGCTGGATCAGTAATGGCTGCAATATCCTTGGAAGGAGTAACATCATCTAATTCCCAAAATCGTTGTAGGATAGCGTCAACATCGATGCTAAGACGAGTCGAAGAGATTGGTTGTGCGGTTGGCTCAAGAACTTCTCCGGCTATAACCCACCCAAACGACGTATTCTGCGCTACTGGCATTCCTACGGGTCCCTTAATCTGTTCACCATTCAATCGGTCCAGGAACATTAAAGTGATAATCTTCTAATTTCAAATTAGAAATGTGTGACCGACAAGAAATGTCCATTAGCTGAGAAGGTAAATGAGAAGTCAGCCTTTTGAGAACAAATGCATCTGTGTGCAAAAACTGGAAATATCTTTGGAGAATATCTGCAATGACATACAACCTTTAGTGGAACCTGCTTCAGTTTTAGATAATCCGAGAATCGGAATACGACCATACTTCCTACTGAGACCAAGCCTTTGTGCGAAAGACTCAACAGTAAAAGATACCTGTGATAATGAATCGAACAAAACCCTACAGTTCACAAACCTTCCGTGATTATCTTGAACCTTGGCGACAAGAGTATTCAAAATAGTTCGACGATGACTTAGTTCAAGCGAATGGTTATTAACCATAGAAGGTGTTGAAGTAGATGCCGTAAAGGGCTTAGGTGAAGACGAATGGCTCGCAGGAAAAACCTTTGATGTGGATGTGGCAGCATGAATGTTATATTGTTCGTGGGCATAGAGAAAATGATTATATAGAGGCGCGACTCGTACCCCCTTACCTTAAACACTCGCAAATTTTTTTTGAGGTGAGTAAGAGAAAACTCTCTTAAATTACTCATTTTTTCCTATCCGTGAATACATGTGAGTGGTGGATTAAAAAACCCTTTTGCTCAAACCGACAGATAATTTTTTTGTTGTTGGTTTGTCAAAATTCTGTCTGACATTTCTAATTACCAAAACATAATTAATAGTTTTTTCACATTTGGTAAATTTTATTTCATATTTATTTAATTATTCTTTATTTCAATGGAAGAATTATATATAACTATAAAAAAAATTGTTTTTTTTTATGTTTGTTTGATAAAGATTTTGCCACAATTGGCGTTTTTCTTTTTTATCTCCGAGCAGATCTCTGAGCAGAGCCTAAGTAAACCGAGTTGGGTCTGAGTAGAGCATGGTCAGATATCTCCGATTTAATTTTGAAATAAACTTAAGCGCAGAACTGTCATATATTATTATAATTGTTTTTATTAAAACTTATTTACCAGCAAATCCAAAGCTTTCGTTTTCCGAATACATTTTTGTTTTTAATTGGTTTTACTTTAGTGATTATTCTTAAAATTATGAGTAAAGTTAGACGCGCCCAGCACTTTGCTCCGTTTGATAGGTCATTTTATTCTGAGCTAATGGTTCATGCCCCGATTTAGCTCTGATTTAAAAAACAAACACAAGTTGAGAGATTAAATGTGTCTGAGCTAAAAAAGAAACACAGATCTTTTCTCGACAGCTGAGTTCTTTACTCGGAACTAAAAAAGAAAAACGCCAAATGACGGAGATCCGATGGAAAGCGTACATCCAAAGGTATATCATGGATTGGAAACTCAGAAACCAAACTCAATTGTTTCTTGTTTTCTATAATTGTTTTGTTGTTGTTTTTTTAGATTGGGAGTACTTAGTCCATCTGGGAGTGATACCACTAACACTCCACCTTACACAAAAACCAATCCATCAACAAAAAGTGAAGATCGAATTGGTTATTTAGAAAAGGAGGCTTCACATTGGCGGACACAATGTGAAATCTCACGAATAAGCGATTCGCTGCCCCATGAAGTGTCTCGTCTATGTAAAGAGAAACAACAATACAATGAGCCATTAGTAGTGGCGGGTTGTTGCTGTAGTACATCAGCGACTGGATTGTCTGTGGTCGTATATATATTTTCTTAGATCCGTCGCATTAGAACGCTTTTCTTGGAATCTATTCTTCGACAGGACATGTTTTGGTGTAACACAAGCCCCGGAAACTATTTCCCCAGCAAAATGACAGAGTAAGCAAACCTTTATTTTGCAAATGCAAATTCCTATATAATCGATGTTTTTCTTATAAGCTTTCAGAGATCTCGATAAACTGAAAAAAGGAATCGCTGAGAAAGTACCCATATTAGCCTTCCTCATTATGACGGTCATAACCTCGATAGCAGCATCATTTTTACACGGAAGGGGGTTGACCCTGGTTGTAATCACTTGACCATTTATCATAATATCAACTGCATTGGTGGCGAAAATTCAAAGCAACCTCACGGTGAAGGAGGAAGGGTCTCTTCTCATTCATTGGGGCAGGATTTTCGTTGTTCATTATATATTGCAGTTATTCCATTGCCATATGGTATGGTGCCCATCAGTTGATCATTGATGACCGTGACAAGGAAAGTCGTAGTTACACACTAGCCGTTTTGATCTTTGTGTTATTCGATGTGACTAAGGGGTCCCACAATCTGGGACTCTCATCACATATCGCTCATCAACGGTTACAAATGCTGATAAAATAGTATTTGTAAGAGATGGAACAGTTATGGAACAAGGAACTCACGAGGAGCTTATGACTAAGGAGGGATCTTACTATGGATTGGTGAATTCCATTAAACGGCACGAATAAGTTATAGATGATCAAGGACCTAGGATGCATAAGATGGCGTCATTTGAGAATAAGTCAGATTGAAGTAAAATTGATGAAGACAGCGAAAGTGAAGACGAAGATTCCACAAAAATGAAGGAAAAGAAAGAGAAATACAAGGTGTCCTTTAGTAAGTTGATGAAACTCAGTTCCCCAGAAAAACTGTTCATTATTGCCGGGTGTATTGCGGCATGGTTGCACATTAACTATTTGGGCTATATACTTTGGTGACTGTTTTGGGGTAAGTTTCTTAAACACAACTTTCAGGCACATAAGTTCAGGCACAAGCAAATATGTTCGCTATTTTCTTCCTTGGTTTCTGGATTGGGAACCCTAACTCAGACTTATACGCTTAACGTAGCTGGTGTTGAAATGACAAATAGGTTTCGAAAGATGGCCTTCAAGGCGATAGTTTCTCAAGAGATTGAATACTTTGATGATACGAGGAATTCAGTCGGTGCTTGTATTCCCATATAGCTGGAGATTGTTCAAACGTTTAAGGGATAAGTTAGATTGGCTTTCAAACCAAATCATCGCAAAGATTTGAATGAAATGTTTCAAAATTCTTAGGCTACTTGTTCTAGAATTGGTATAATGGTCCAGTCGATTGCAACTCGTCTACTCGGCATAATTGTGTCGTTTGTACATTCCAGAACTCCTGACACTGGTAACATTAGTGGCAGTTCCGTGTGTGATAGGATCGAACATGTAGTGGCTGTAGTGGCCATTGTTGGCCTTTCTCTTGAAGAAGATAAAAAAGAAAAGGATAATTAACTCGAAACCGTGATCGGTATTGATTTAGGAACCACATACTCATGGTAAGGATAATTATTTTCTATTTATAATACAAATATAAAGAGATGGAATCAGCAATACAAAACAGTTTTGTTTAGCTCATAAGGTGTTCTTGTACGTAACGTGATACAATTAAAAACTGATAGTGAGTTCCATTCAAATATCAAAGATCTCTCAAAATTGAGATTTGATCTTTTCAATGATAGTTTTTCCAGATTTAATTGTAGTATTGGTGAACGACTGACGCACACATTCCCTGGGAAAAACATATCTTCATCATCAGACGACAAGGAAGACGAAGACGAAGCAATCGAAAACTCTACTAAATTATAAAATCTAAATTATTAACATCTTGGTCCAATATTTGTTCATTTTTAATTTTTTTAGCACTAGTTCACAAGTTCAAAACAAATTAATAACAAAATATTTGCCATTTGACCGTTGACAGAACACTTTTTACATTATATGTGCATTCAGAACAAATCTGCCAACCCATCAGAGATCAGATCTTTCGTGTTGAGATTTGATTTAGATCTGATCTTTTTGTTGAAATGAATCTCTGGTAATTCAAAAAGATCCAACCTTTTTACAGAAAGGGTCAATCTCTTTTTGAATGAAACTCGCTATGAGTTCTTAATTTTGATCATTAAATTGATCTTGATTTCCATTACACCAAATAAGACACCGCTGAGATAAAAATCATTTGCACACGTCTAAAGTTAGAAGTTAAGCACTGTATTCACTGCGCCATTGCCACCAGCCAATTGGTGTCAATAAACTAAAAAATATTACAATTTTAGTTTAGTTTAAATTTGACAAACTCGAGCGAATCGACACTTGGAAGACCTAAAATTGCGAACGATTTTCATATCTCATCTTGAGTTTGATAACCTCAATTCAATCCAATTTGTTTATTTGCAATGTACACCTCATACATAATCATCAGATTCCATCGCAGGTTTAATTAGAAAAAAAAACTTTAAACGTCTTATTGGTGAAGCTGTCAAGAATGAGTTGACTTCCAATCCAGAGAATACAGTATTCGATGCTAAACGTTTGATCGGTCGCGAATTGTCTGATTCCAATGTGCAACATGACATCAAATTCTTCCCATTCAAGGTTGTTGAAAAGAATTCAAAACCACATATAAGTGTAGCTACCTCGCAGGACAATAAAGTATTTGCTCCTGAAGAAATCACAGCTATGGTTTTATGTAAAATGAAGGAAATTGCTGAGGTTTACCTCGGTGAAAAAGTCACACACTTTGTAGTCACAGTACCAGCCTATTTCAATGACGCACAACGTCAATCCACCGAAATTCGATGGTTTCGTTATACACCTACAAACACTTCGAACACCTTTCGAAAAGAGCTTAGTTTTTTAATTATTATTTTCAGATAAAGATCCTGATTTTGGTAACTTGGATGAGTATCCGTCATTATTGGAAAAAGAAGCGGCACGCAAGGTTCGTCGTCATAAGACAACTCGTGATCTAAGTCCAGCATCCACCGATTCTAACTTAGGCATTCGAAATCAATATCAAGATCGTTATCAAAGTCGTTATCTCTTTGGAACAGTCTTGTCTCCAGATTGTGGAAAATTCTCGCTGTCAAGCTATGGACTGGTGGCTAAAACCTCATCGACTGGTTCGATGAAATGTCACACCACATCACGTTGCTCCAATTCAAGTGAATTCAGTCATCGCAATGGAAAACTAATTCCATTGAAAGTGACATGTCTTCAGCTGTTCTCAAAAAACACCCGAAGGCCATTAATTTTATGTTGCAGAAAAGCAAGTTATGTCATTTAATAATTAAAACTTGAAATATGTTAAATTTAGCGCCTTAATACATTTTTCTTTGCCCTACGCACAATCCACAACTTCAAAGGTTTCTATTTTGCATGTCTGTGTCTGAAATTTAATTTGAGTACTCATTATAAATTAAATCAGATCTCATGTGACTTTAACGTTTATAGATTTACCTCAACTTGCCCCAGCTATAAGCCTAGATCTACTTCAGGTTGAGTTAAGGGCGACCCTAAGTTTCAAGAAAACAGAGAAATAGTTTATCAGGTTGACTTCAGGATTTTCAAAATACGCTTTAGGGCGACCAGTGCTCAACGAACAAACCTATTATTATTGAAGATATGTTCGGTTTGTCATCTGATATCGTTAGAAAAGAAGTTCTGGAGTTTATGAGGAGACTGGCAAATTAATTGGTCAGTGTATTATTCCAGGAGAGTGCCTGCAAGTAGGTTATCGACACATCTCGCTGCAAACCGAAGCAAACTTTCCAATATCCTTGCCTATGTTATTCGGTAACATCGAAGTGAAAATCAATGCATCTGATGGCTTTGGTGACTTCATGGCGTTGTTGTGCGATCCTGGTGGCTTTGCAGGAGCATAAATGTTATGTGCGTAATTGAGGACTGAAGGAATAGCATGATGAAGTGTGAACACATACATATAAGTCTAGATTGTTAGCAATTTATTTTTTTTCTTTGATGAATTAAATTGATACAAATGAATAAAAATTAAATTTGCAAATCGAAGTTTACAATTTATTCAATTAATGAGAAATGGCCAGTTACATTTTTTCCCTAAATGATTCAACATTAATAGTCATACTTGTAGAAAGTCTAATACGTTTGCTCATGCGAAGGAGAGACTCTTTCTTAAGCCGTACTAGACGAAAGTGGAAGTCCTTATCTGGTTATTTTTTTCTGTTTTCCATTATGTACATTGCTTAGTACTCAGGGGCCCAACTATGAAATTCGATTCTGCAATAAAGTTGTTCGAATTCGCAAAATCTCGACTAACTAATAGCACTTATTAACTGAGAAGAATAGAATTGGAGATCATGTGGCGAAGAGTCGAATACGCTAACAGTTGACGCTACTTGCCAATACAGTAACACTTAAAAATAGCATTGAAAACGACTTTGTAATAGATGCGAAAGTAGAATGAAATTACATAGTAGGGTCCCAGAAAGGGAATCAAATTTTCGATTCATGCGAATATCAGAATTGGGATGTAAACTTTCCAGTATCAAAAAAGTATACAATAAATTATTGTTTTTTTTTACATAACTAAGGTTTAACTATATTTATTTGCATTTTATTTTCTTTATTTGCATTCTTTTTCTATTTTCCTAAAATTGTAAAATATTCTGTTTTGAAAACAGTAATACATAAATAAATGTGTATGTATTTACAGTGACTCACAAAAGTCTGCGTACAACGATGACAAATTTAAGAAAATACCTCTTATTTACAAACGGTGAGTGATAATTTCTTTTAAAAGGTATATTCCAATAAAACAATGGCCAAAGTCTTGATTATAAATAACATCAATAAATATAATATTTTTAATTCAAAAATAAACAAATTAAAACAAAAAAAAAACTTTGAAAATGATCCACAAAAGTTTGCATACTGGTTATTATATGCTTGCAATACATACTGTTTAAGTAACGGTACATTTTTTTTTGCAAAACAGGATTATTTGTTTTGGATTTGTTTGTGCTTAAGATTATTGAAAAATAGTTGTTTTTAATTGTTTTGTGAAAAAAAGAACGATAAAATGGCAAACAAAGAGTTAAGTTTGAGTGAACGGCAATTAATTATTGATCTTAACCTTAAAGACAAAAAGTCTTGTGCTGAAATTTCTAAAATAACTTCAAGAAGCCGGTCAACGATCCAAACAACCATAAATCGCTAAAAAAATACAGGACAAATTGAATCAAAAGCGAGATCCGGCCGACCATCGAAGCTCTCTGTAAGAGATAAGCGTACAATAAAGCGGATGGTAGACCAAGATCCCTTTGTAACGGCTAAATCGGTGAGCATACAAGTCGAAAAATATAGCAACATCAAAGTGCATCCAGAGACAGTAAGAAGAGTTATAGTTCAAGAGGGGTTGAAGTCATGCACACCCAGGAAAAAACCATTTATCAATAAAATCAACAGACAGCAACGACTCGCGTTTGCAAAAGAATATGTAAATAAGTCTCCGGACTTCTGGCGAAAAGTTATATTTTCCGACGAGTCAAAATACAATATCTTTGGGTCTGACGGTCGTTTGAGGGTGTGGCGAAGACCAAACTATGCCTTAAATCCTAAGTGCACTGTCAAGACTGTGAAGCACGGTGGTGGAGGTATTATGGTATGGGGTTGCATGGCGTCTTCAGGAGTCGGCAAGCTGGAAATAATAGAAGGGATCATGGATCAATACGTTTATATTGATATTCTCAAACGAAATTTAAAAACAAGTACCGAAATTCAGGGTATTGCAAACGATTATTATTTCCAACAAGACAACGACCCCAAACATACCGCACATAATGCGCGTATGTGGCTTGCATATAATACTCCCCACTTGTTGCGAACCCCACAACAGAGGTCCAGATTTAAACCCCATAGAGCATCTATGGGATTCTTTAGGAATTAAAATTCGCATCCACGATATTCGAAATAAACCCCAGTTAAAAGAAGCTTTATTATTTTAATGTGATAATATAAGCACTTCTTACACAGAAAAATTAGTAGGATCTATGCAAAACCGTTTAAGAGAGGTCATAAGGATGAAAGGATGCCGATGAAATACTGACAGCAAGAGTAATGAAAAAAATAATTATTATTTTTCTTTTTTCTAACGTTTTTTGTATTGCTTTTTCAGCTGTATGCAATCTTTTGTGGGCAATTTTCAAAGCTTTTTTTTGTTTTGGTTTGTTTATTTTTGAATAAAAAATATTTAATTTATTGATGTTATTAAAAATTAAGACCGTGACCATTGTTTTATTGATATATATATATTTAAAAAAATTATCACTCACCGTTTGAAAATAAAAGCTATTTTTTTCAATATGTCTTCGTTGTACGCAGACTTTTGTGGAGCACTGTATATATACTCGTACATACATACGTTATTTTGAAAATTTCATTAAAGTTCAAACCATACAAAATTGTAATCATGTATTCAGCTGCCAATAGATCAATAAGTTCTGGGTTAAGCTTATGTGCAATTAGTATGATTAACTGTTGAAATGCAAGCACATATTTAGCATCACCTATTCCTTTCTATAAAGATAAATGTAAAACGTAATTATATGAATTTAAGGCAAATCCTTAAATAATATTACTTAATTCCAAACGTTCATCTAGTTTGTGGATTGTATCAAGTCAAGAGCATTGATGAATATAGTAATCAACAGAAGATTTTTTGAACCTTAAGCATATCCAATACATAACAATATAGCCATATTGTTGAAGACACATAATCTGAAAACAATCAAACATACGAGTATCATTAGTATGGCTTTTTTTTTATTAAGAAAAATGGCGTATTAAATTGAATTTTTATTGAGACTTTATAGTTACATCTGCGCAAGGCGTTTAGTATAAACCTACTTTTTGGTACCTATTTGGTTTTCGATTTTCTGGAACACGGTTATTTAATTTTTTTCAATCTTTGTATGCAGAAGCGCATACAAAGTTTTAACATTAGTTAAAAACAAACATTTTTCAAAAAAATTGATTTTGAAATTAAAAACAAAAAACTTTTTTCTGTTTCTGATGTTTATCTAGAGTTTTTCGCCGTTGCATGAATACCCTTATTATGATTAAAAATTTAAAAAGTGTTAAGAACACATTTTTCAAAAAGAAAACAAAAAGGAACAATTCAATATTTTTTTTTTTATAACTTTGCACGCGCTCAAGAGATTATGAATACCCTTTATATGTTTTTCTTAACACAGCGCGGGCATAATAAGACAAAAGTAAGAAAACAAATAAATAAAAGCATAGTCCAAACTTCATCGGTTGGAGTCGGCACATAACTCCTTTGCAAACATAATTGCTTCAGCAGTTTTTAATTTAAATCTATTAAACTTTTTTGTTTTGATTAGCTGAGATTTGAAAATTTTCTTTCTGAAGCTGCAGAACTTTGAGGAAACGTCATCAATTTCATAATAAAGTTAGAAATGTTCTCAAAAATAGGCTCTTCACACGCATATCATAATTTCAAAACATCCATCCAAAACTCTTATATGTTTTATCCAAAGGAAGGAAAGGAAATAGAAGCGTAGTTCAGACTGTTCAATCTTTTTAAAACATTTTCTGCAAAATAAAATAAAAGTGCTTTAAGCTTTAAATTGACTCGATCTTAAATAAAATGCACGACTGGATCGTACGAACTTGCTCTTGTAGCTAACAACTTTAATGTAGCTAACCATTGAGCTTGAGTTAGTTATGTGTAGTTATCGTATGCAGGTTTAAAGCATATGTAGGTAAGATTAGAATAGTTAAATAGGTAACTGCCTACAAATGTATATTTAAATCTAAGTTATGGATATTAATTATGTAAACTAGGAAAGTGGAATATATCTATATTTATTATACATATATATAGATGGAAACTAAGTATGTAAACATATACTTATAATAATGAAAATGAAGGATGTAGGCTGGTAGGTAGCTATATGCATATAACTTTATAATTTAAGTGCAATGTGCATATATAAGATTCATGTGATTTCTTAAGACACATATGTATGTATGTATATATAAATGTATGAGAGCCTACATTATATGTAGTATTCAGTGAAGTACGCAAAAATATCTAAAAATGGAATAATAATAAGGTAGAAATAAATGGATAAAACACATAATTAATGTTTTTATATTACTTAGTTGTTATAGTTTGAGGGAAAACCAAAGATGCCATTTGAATTCCTTGATAAATAAGAATATATCAAAAAAAATGCAAAAATCGTTGGAGCGGTTTTTTAAGAAAACAATTTTTTATGTATAAAATTACTTTTCCAAAAAAAAAATTATCAAAAGCTACCCTTTCCCTTCATTAATGAAGTGATTTTTTCTATAAAAATCGTTGGAGGCGTTTTCGAAAAAATTTAGATTTTTGTTCGTGGCAAAAAAAATGTATGGGAGCTACTGTTATTTGTCATCTTAAAACAAAATGAAAAAAAATGTGGGCATATTACCGAAAATTCCAGTGGTAAGAGTGTTGTTGATTCAAATGTACTGAGAGCTTCTATGAGGGTATACAACGTCTCCGGTTTGCTGAGTTCAGCACCTTTATTAATTAATAGCGTCACTCTGTATATAAGATTCTCAATTATATCTATTGTGCTGTTGCCAAGTTTTGGCAACTTCAGCGGTTGTAGACCTATGAAGGGATACAAACTAATCGAAAGACTTGAAAAATATTTTCATGACTTATTTACCTTGGCTTTCGTCGTCATCCTCTTCTTTGTGTAGAGCGTTATCTTCTGATAGCCTTACGCATGAGCTGGGCGGTTATTTCGTTTGTGTAATACTCAGCAGCATCAGCTCGCGTCTTTCGACGACTCTTGATAAAGCGGTAGCGAATGTGGATAGCAAGTACTGCAACTGCAAGGAGAAACGCTGATCCTATGATTACAAAAATAAGCTAGATCTTGTTAGAGATCGTGCAGGTGATTGGGAGACGTGGGTTTTCAATAGTAAATGCGTTCCCCTGAGTTGGTCGTAATTTGAAAACCTGACGGAAAGCCATATAATATCTTTTGAAGTCGGTGCAACATGTTTTATCTTCCATTGGGGATTTTTTTCAATTAGATATTCAGCATCATGAAGATCCCTAAGTGGTCTTGCGGATATCGATAGTCAAACCCAGCTTGTGTAAATACTTGACGAACGCTCTTGCGGTTATTGTTGGGTCTTGTGAGGTGTCTGCAGAAATGCACTTAACTCGTCTCTGGAGTTCGGTCATAGGATTCTTAAGCATAAGAATCGCAGCTGGGAGTTGATTTTTCTCAACGCATGAGTACCCGGCTGTCACTATGGCTGAATAAGCATGCTGCGGATTACAGATAGCAAACTCAGTATTCTTTTCAGTAATGGTGTTTATCAGGTCTGGGCTGATGGTCATGTAGAAGAATGCGACAAAGAAGAAAAAACGGACAGACAGACAGACGTAATTGAGGGAAGCAATTTTTGGTGTTTTATATGATCGTTATGTCATGTTTGATTGTAATTTTTCTTACGAATGTATCAACCACAAGATCGATTTTTTTGGTTCAACGGTACCTCCCATACAAATGCTAAAAATAACCGTTAAAAAAATGTATTTCTCGAAAACGGCTCCAAGAATTTTTATAAAAAAATGTGTGTTCTTAGATTAGTCCAATCCCTTCAATTGTTAGTAAAACTTCATACCAAATTTTCAAAAAAAAAATGTTTCGATTTTTAAAAAAATAAATACAATTTTTATGGAAAAATCGATTTTTCAAAAACTAGTTACAGAATTTTTTTTTATTTGTAATTTATATGTATATTAATAATATCTTAAAATGTTTTCAAAATTTTATACATACAAAATTAATTTATTAAAAAAGCGCTCCAACGATTTGTTAAATTCTTTAAGAATTAAAATTGCATCTTTGTTTTGCCTCAAACTATAAAGACTAAGCAATATAAAACCATTTAATTATGTGTATTATCCATTTATTTCTATACTTCATTATTATTCCCTTTTTACTAATCTTTGCGTACGTCACTGAATACTACATAAAATGTACGACCTCATACATTTATACATATATACACATGTGTCTTTAAACATCACATGAATCTTATGTATGCATATTGCAGATTGCACCTAAATTATAAAGTTTTATGCATATAGCTACCTACCCACCTACATCCTTCATTTTCATTATTATATGCACATCTACTATCCTACCTTACATAATTCAAATCCACAACAAAGACTTAAATATACATTTGTAGATTGGTAGGTACCTAAGTAGCTTTCCTTTAATCATCTATTCGACAATTCATTATACTAAGAATTAAAGTAATCTTAACTACATCGGCCTTAAACCTGCATAGTATAACTAGACTACATACCACTAAACAGCTTTAATGGTTAGATACATTAAATGGTTAGATACATTAAAGCTACAACAGCAAGTTCGTGCGATCCAGTCTTGCATTTTATTTAATAATAGCGGAGAAAAAAATTTTTGAGAATCTTCTGTCATTGGTGAAAGATTATTGTTCTTTGATTCTTTGTGTTTTTTATAGGAAAACATTTTTTTGAAGGCAAAAAGACCTTTAATGCTCTTTTCAACATCAGGAAAAACCAATACACTTGTGGAAGGAAGAGAATTAAAACATTGATAATGCATCCACGGGGTAATGTTGCAATTGAATCAATAAATGAACTATTAGTCACTTCGCTGTACTTACTTGTAAAACACATATGGCCACATAACAATCCGGCAAGGGAAAAATGAGCCAATCATTACCAGGCCATTGGTAATGTGTGTTCGTGAATTCTTCATTCCTGATGTACTAAGTACGCTGCATAATGAAACAAACCGTGTAGAGAATTCCATAATGAACATGTAGCTATAAATGCAGTGGCCACCTTCACGGATATACTTTACAACCAGCAGCCCAATTGTTAAAATAAAGACATGATGTATCATCATCACTGGATGTGTACTGGAAGTACGTACTTAAGAACATCCCAATTGCCATCTTCTGGAATCTGAATGTTTCACCATCATCATAATCGTAAATTTCATCCTCGTGGTGACGTTTGCGAAATAGCGGTGATGTTTCATCAATTGGACTTGCTGTTGGTGAGGGAGTAGTTGCGGAAGATGACGAGGAAGCAAATGATTTCCTTGCATTAGCTGCAATGTGTTTGTCATTAAGACCATTTGTAGTATGGCTGAGTTGGCAATGGGGTAAATGCCGGATTCGATGTTAGCTTCATAAGTTTTAGTTTATCGGAGATTTGTTGAGTGTGCACCTTAATATGGACCAGATGTCGTACATGAAGTAGACTGTGCCGAACCATGTAAATGCTTCCAAACCATGCATATGCTTACAAGTTATTTGCTGTATGTTGATTTGCAGACTATGAAGCCAGCTAGGCATGAGCAGGCTGCCTGGATAGCGGAAACTATTTTATTTGTGATTTCCATGACATCATCAGTTGATATTACGAACATTTATTCCTTGTGGTGTTTCCAATAAATACTTGTTGAAAAAGTCTGTCAGTGAGACAAAGTAGATGGTAAATAGATCCGATCGGTGGAGTTTTGAATTTGCAGCAAGCTGGCACACGCGACGCTTATGGAACCGATTGACAAATACCATCCCCTTCACCACGCAAAACCTGATGCGGGAGCGACTTTGAACCCATCGCACTAATGTTAGAAAACAACTAAAACAAAAACTTGGTAATTCTAGAAAATTACTAACAGGCAAAATATCAACCACCTTCTCATGGATTTTCCATTTCTCCTATTAGGTATATTGGGGGTCAATCGGAATAGGTTAACGAAACAACGCACACGTACCGAGCAATTCGTATACACGAATGGCACCCTAAAATGATGAAAACAAGATTACGACACTTCTTTGTTTTTCTTATTTTATTGACATTATAAGTGAAACAAAATCTGCAAATTGTGTTTGTTAGAATTTATACTTACAGCAATTAATTTAAAGGCTGCATTTGGTTCAGAATATGCCAAACTAGGACAACCTGGTCTCATACAATGATTCACTAAATATCCATAGTTTGCATGCTCATTGGGTGTGGAGAAATAATTAAACTTCTCATTGATGGTGAAATAGCTAAATGCTATAACATGTATCCAATCAGTACACCATGGCAGTTGCCCCTTCACTTTGTACATTGAAACTGCGATTATTTGGTTTTTGATGGCTTTACTATTTTTGAATCCACCAAATTGAATTGACAACATGATAATTTAGAAAATCAATTTCGATATTAGTTGCATTATCTAAATCTTCTCTTAAAGAGTTTTTTTTTACGAACGAAAATTAGGTAAACATTTGCAATGTTTAATTTATTTCGAAATTTCAATTCAATACCTAGCAACATACAAAAAATGTATGAGTATAAATATTGAATGTTTGCATGAAACAACATGAATTTACAAGAAAGTGGTAGAGCAAATAAAATATTTTTTGACAAAAAATATAATATATGTTATTGCCTTTATTTTGGTACCAAAACGTTATCAGTTTTATTTCTTTAAGTGCCTCAGAATTGATACTCAAAGTGTTCAATGATGAGTTTCAATGAAAGCTATAACTGGCGCATTAAAAGGAAATGGACTGGAACACAAAACATTTTATTTAAGTAGGTAATATCAATAAAATTACTCACGTTTAATGTTTGTTAATCTTTTTTCCTTAGTTTTAATTAAAATAAGCGCTTAATTTATCTTTTATTTTGAATTTATTTTTAATTGTTCTTTTGCATTTTACTTTTACGTTTCACGAAATTGGTCTTGAATGCTTTTTTTTTATTTGACCGCCTGTCTGCTTCATTTAAAATGCACGGGCAATAAACACATGCTTGTCGAAACGGAGGAAATCCTCGCAATTTAGCTTGTAGGGTGAAAGAGAATAAACCTCCGAAGTCGTGCCACTATGTTAGTTTCTCTATGATTCGTGGGCATGAACCAAAGAGTGGTGACGTGATTGACACATCCGACAGCGAAACTCAGACCGACATTTTATAGATGAATGACCGACACGAAGGAAATTGAAGCATAAAGATTTAATTTGGCAAAGTTTCTACGTGCTTCGATACTTAGGGCAACGAATTTCGAACACTGAGGCAGTATGTGAGGTCCTTG
Source organism: Philhelius pedissequus (assembly GCA_910595825.1). Lineage (NCBI taxonomy): Eukaryota > Metazoa > Arthropoda > Insecta > Diptera > Syrphidae > Philhelius > Philhelius pedissequus. The sequence goes on from OU343160.1 coordinate 142,402,923, forward strand.
ACACTTTGGACATTTTAATTGAAATTCTTTTGACTCAGTTAAATGCGCTTTAAATTTTATTTGTTTCGGTCGCGACGTACTCGAACGATTTACCGATTGGAAAGCATCTAGAGCATCACATATCAATTGTAGAAAGCTTTAATTTCATTTTAAAAAAAACAATCATCGCAAGACCCAACCTCTGTAGCCCATGCTTGCCTGGACTCGTTGTCGATTTTATTAAGCAACAGATACACTAGCCATGGATCATGACCGTTTTGATTTTGATTTAATTTCATCCGCACCATCAATAATTGAACGAAGTAACTATACATTTGTTACGGTGTTTGTAGACAACTATAAAAACCATTGAATGTACGATTATGCAATTAAATTAACTCGATCGTATCTTCGTTCGAGCCTTTCCCAAGCTTCAATGTAATTTGATTCAGAAATTTCTGTACCAAATCAAAAACGATTTAAGGCAATGGAATTTTTGAGTAGCTGTGAGATCTTTTTTGCAATCAACCGTACTCCAAAATAAATCACGAAACGTCGGCCAATCCTTATAATTTCCCGAAAATGGCTGAATGGTAATGGGCTGTAATTTAACCGACGATGATTTTGTTCTCGGTGTTGTATTTAGAATTTCGAGGAAAGGATATTGTTGTTTCGCGAGTTGTTCGATTACTGTTTTATTAGATTCATTTTCAACGAATTGTCTTTCCCGAATTGTTTTCTTGAGACCCGATTGCGCGCCAAAAAAAGCTAATCTTCGTATGTTCCGAACTCTACTTCAGGATCAACAAACTCTTCATCATTTGCATCAGTCACGAGTTCATTATGCAATAAAGAAAAGTCGTCCCACGCTTGTTCTAGACTCTTTAAACGAATTTCAAGCATTTCTATGGTTGTAATGTAATGAATTCATTTATTTCAAATTTTCTTATTTCATTTGATACAATACAATGAATTTAAAGCTATGGCTTTGCCGTCAGCTCATGGTTGTATAAGTCTCAATCGTGGCCACGAAATCTGCCGCACTTGTGAGCCTACCCTTGATATTACCCCGTTTCTTTTTCACGGAACTCATATTCGAACTGATTTTTTTTTCTTTCGTTTACGTTTGATAATTTCACGAAAAAATTAATTCAACTGAATCTTTTAGAGGAATAAAACAATACCACGGCAACGCGTAAGTTTTTAATTACGAAAGTTTATGTCCGAAAGATTAATTGCGATTTGAAATCGACGACAAAAGGATTTTAATCAAAAAATTAGCACAAGTTCCACTGGCAAGCAATGAAGTTGAATAGTTCAATAAGTTTCGAAGGACCAGTTGTATGATTGAGTTTGCATTAAAAAATAGAATTCAATGCACTATGTAATAAAACAAGAAATCGCAATAAAAAAAATATAGCTGATAAATTGTTAAACGTTATAAACTGTTTTCTTTATTGTGTGTAATTCACCAAATAACTGCTGATTGAAAGGTTACCTATGCTGTTGTGTTCCTCTCTGTGGTCGAACTAACTATGCTACAATTGATTTTATTTGATTTTGTTGTGAGTTTATCTCAACTCCAACAAGCACTGTAATGTGTGCTGATTTTTGGCCTCCAAAAGGGATTAAGCGGAATTGTAAGATAGGCATAGTGTGTTGCTAAGGTAAGCTTTTATGCAAAGTTGGTTATGACGTTATGTACTATATATAATTTTTTTATGTTTTAACATTTTGTTCTTATACAAAAGTGTAAAATGTTGTTGTTTATTATTTTCCATCACAAAATGGTACTAACTAGAAAATGTTAAATGTAATATAAAAATGTTGTCAATGACTCAAAAATTTGTCCATCTAGTCCCGTTGAGCCTGCGGCAAAAACAGGTTCTTCCTGGTGCATGTGGTTCGACTGGAGAGTTTGGCCGGTTTTGTCCATGTAAATAATCATGTCTTGATTTTCGTTTTACTTATTATTTGTTTCCAGGTTATATGGTTGATTAAACGCTATATTGTTTTGTGGAGATGGTGGTTCATCAACGGATGGAGAAATCATCAATTCGGCCTGTAATTAAGAAAGTGAAATTAAAATATACAAATGATGGAAAACTTACCGGAGGATTTTTTGTCACAGGTTCTGAAAGATGCAAAGGTTTTTAAAATAATGATGGAGATTTTGGGACTTTCCTGGCCTTATAAAGCTTAAGAGCTTAAAATCTTCAGCATCGTTGAACGAATTTTTGTACCTTAGTATTTCTTTTTCCTTGTATTGAAGCCATTGTATAATGTGCCAGGAGAACGGTTCCTCAGCTTCATTTTTTTTTCGGGACACTAAAGCTGTCTTCAAAAAGCCGGCAAAATCCAAAAACTCATCCTGCTGCATTTCATGCACCCTGAATTGCTTCTTTTAACCAGTATTTCGTACCAATTGGTACCTATCGTGCGGGTGGTATACTGGTGTTTGCATTTTTTTGTTGTTTCTCAATCATGGAGTGATCTGTCACACTCTATGCGAGTGTGTCCCGGAACCAAAAATTTGTGGTTCATAACCAAATGTGGGAATTCTGTTTGTGCTAGAATGAATATTTCAGCGACATGACTATTCTTATTCTGTCCCCCACATGTGTCGGAATAGAATGTCGTTTCAGATACAGTGCCCGGAAGACTTTTCAGAAACTTGAATAAATATGAAGCGATTTTGTTACCTTCTCTTACAGCTTGCCCTTCATGCCACATGTAGTTCATTGATTCTCCGCTAGCATTATCACGACCAGTTAAGTTGTAAGTCCACAAATGTTTTTTGTAATATGCTACCGAAGAAACTATAAATGGTGTTGGCAAACATTGCTGCAAGTCGATCCTGAAGCATTTTTTGGTTGTGGGACTACTTTGAGACTCTAGCTTGTCCCTTCTCTTTGCATCATATGCTGCATTTGCTTGCTCCTGGTGAATTTTTAGGTAATTTTCTGCACTTTGTTTTTCATCTTGGTCAGCTGTGTTTGTGGCAACTTACAGCCTCATTTGTAGCGTATCACATTTGAAGCAGGTGTATATGTATGGTTTTTTAAAACCGAGTTTTAGTTTTGGAACTCTCGTTCATAAAGTGTCCGGCCTACAGGATTGTTAACTATATGGATGACGAATGGAAATGACGAATGAATTCTCCTCAGCTGTGACGTCACCCGTTCATAGTGACTGTGCATTATATTTGTCGAAGTGTAAAATGCCATCTCTCACTGGTGATTTGTTGTGCGGCGGCAGATGTTGATGCGGCGGCTACCGTCGGTGCGGCGGTTGTCGTTGGTGAGGTGTCTATTGTCGGTGTAGCGGCTGCGGTTACTGAGGCTTCGTGGTCGGAAATTATTTTATTAATGATAAACTGGTTTGTAACATGTAACGCTTCGTTACATACCGCCTCCCCTTTGGAGACGAGATGCTTCTCGTCAAGCATTTAATTTATTTTTTCTGGATGAAGTAAGTACGAAGTCTATTTCTTCCCCCTTTTCTTATCTGAAGAAAAACACCCTCAAGTTATATAACTATGCTTTATTGATAAAAAACTAAAAGTATAATTCATTTTTATTAATAACTAAACTAAGAATTAGTGTATTAATAAGAAAAATAATTCAATTTTATCCTTTTAAGGAACTCAAAATTCAAATTAATAAATTCTTCTTCTGGAACACTGGTCTATTCTGGTTTTTATAGGGAAACACCACCCTTTTTCTTTGTTCACCGCAACCCAAAATCACAACTCCCGGTTTAATTATACGGACGTCGATCCTCCCGAAAGCCCGTTGAACATGAAAATGTTGGCGTCGGTATTGAGGCTTGTACAGCGGGTGCTCTTCAATCTTGAGGCCGGAAAACGGATCTGTAGTCGTCGTTTTATAGGCAATTGAAGGCCGGCTATCCTGGTGACTTGCAGTGCCTGTGTCCATGGCGGTTGTGCTGGTTCGTACAACCCGACTGGTGGGTCTTTTGTGGTGACATGTACCGGTATGTTGCTCCCCTCGCCGCTGTAAATGTTGCTCCTAGGTAATGTCGGAGTGGCCATGGTGGCAGTTGGTGCCCTGACATCCGATATTTTCCGCTTTATGGCGGGTATGGTATAGGATGACTCCCTTATTTTGCAGGCGATTGCGGATTTGCTCTTACCTGGAGTCGGCGGCAAATGTGGTTCTGGAGACTTCCTCCTTCCTGCCATTGCTTCCCCTTTGTCTTGGCTGGCGAATGGTGTGTCGTAGCTGTTGCTAAGAATGAGGTTCCTCCTCCGCGTGCTTGGTTACCAACCGGTACATTTGGTAAAACGAGAACGGACTTAACCCTCGGTCGGATTCTCGTCGGGAGTGTTGGTTGTCGTTTCCATGGCTGGGCACTTTCGTCGTTGCTGATAATAATAAAATCTTCCTCAGTAGACTGTGCCATTGTTGTGATCCGCCCGACTGCTAATAAATGACTGATCGGGGAATTGGAAATATTTGGCTTATCTCCACCCGATAAAGAGAACCCTTTCAAATCTCTCACATGAGAACGTACTATTTGGTTCCTCTTCCTTTTGTCCTCTATCCTTCGCAACACGACAATGACAGGGGAATGGAAACGTATATCTTCGTATGGTCCGGCATAACGGGGCGCGAGTTTCTCCGTAAAATGCCGGTTGGCGGCGGAGAGTACTCTCTTTTTATTGAACACGTGTTCCCCAATACTAGGCTTTCCTGTCATTCTCCGTAAATTGTAGTGACGGGCCTGGCTGCGCTGTGCAGCTGCCTGTAAATTCAGTTCAACCAATTCGTATAAGGATTTAAATCTCTCCTTTCTCGCTGAAACCGTCTCTTCACCAGTATTCTCGGGCAAATCTAACTGATGCGGGGCTTTTGTCTCTCTCTCCCGTAGTTTAGGAAAGCGGGGGTGAAGCCAGTAGAGTCGTGCATACTAGTATTGATCGCAAAGTATAACTCAGGGACGTGTTGGTCCCAAGACCGGTGATTTGCATGCACGTATTGTGCGATCATGGCCTTAAGTACCCTGTTGGCTCGTTCGGTCGGGTTTTCTTGAGGTGTGTACGGTCCGGTAAACATATGTTTCATTCCCATCTCTTGTAGAAAATTCTGTAGTGTTGAACTGATGAACTGGCAGCCATTGTCGGACAGGATAACGCGTGGGATCCCGGAATGGGTTATAACTCTCTCTCATAATGCCTTTATGACTGCTTGAAAAGTGGCTGCTCTTAACGGTACTGCTTCTATCCATTTTGTAAATTTGTCCACCATGACTAACAGGGTGTTCGCCTTCATGGATCTTGGTAAGGGCCCTACGAAATCCAATCATACGGTATCCCATGGTCCTTCGGTTGTATAGGTGTGCATAAGCCTACTTCTCTTTTGCTGCGATGCTTTAAACTCTCTGCAGGTCTGACTTCTACCTACATACTTCGATATATCCCGGTATATAATTTCATAATTCTGGACGCTGTTTTGGCTATGTCTAGGTGACCGGCAGTGGCCACATCGTGATTTTCGAAAAGTATCCTATTTCTCTCGGTAGTAGGAACGCATAACTTCCAATCATCTTCGCGGTTCGAGAATGGATGGGATGGAAATCTCCGGAATAAGCGGTCCTCCTTCAATCGGTATTCAGGGTATCGTTCTGGTTCCTGTAGCACTTTTTTGGCACGTTTTTGTGTCCAATCCTCTTGACTAGTGGTCATGGTCACTAAGTCCCTCTCGGTAAAAGGCTGCGGATCTCTGGAGAGTGCGTCGTCTACGACATTTAATGCTTCTTTAGGGTATTTGACTTCGAAATCGTATTGCTGTAGTTCTATAGCCCAACGGGCTAATCTACCTGAGGGATTATCCAAGGAGTGAAGCCATTTCAATGAGTGGTGATCGGTAATCACGGTAAAGTGATAACCCTCAATGTAGGGTCTCATCTTTCTTATGCCAAAAAGAATCGCCAAACATTCTTTTTCGGTGACGGAATATTTTTTCTCTAGATCAGTAAGAGTACGGCTAGCGTACGCAATTACTCGTTCTTTGTCCTGTTGTGTTAGGGACAAAACCACACCAAGGCCATACTGGTTGGCGTCTCTTTGGAGCGTAAAAGGCATTTCAAAGTTCGGACACATTAACACGGGTGCTGCGGTTAACCTATTTTTCAGTTCCATAAAAGATTCGTCCTCGTTTGTACCCCATTGCCACTCCTGGTTCTTCTTGAGGAGTTTTGTTAACGGTGTCACGATCATAGAGAAGTCCTTTATGAACCTCCTATACCAGGAAGTGATGAATAAAACTCTTCGCAGCTCCTTGACGTTACGGGGAGCTTTCAAATCTTGCACTGCCGAAATCTCATCCGGGTCGGTACTTATCCCTTTGTCGCTCACGACGTGTCCGATGTACTTCAACTCCCTCTTGCAGAAGTCACATTTTTCCTGATTTATTTTTAGATAAGCTTCTTGTAGTCTCTTAAACCCTTCCTTTAGCTGCAACATGTGTTCATCGAATGTTCCGCTTACGATAATTATGTCGCTCAGGTAGGCAAAATTTTAATTGTCCATGTCTGGACCGATGATCGTATCTAGTAGACGTTGGAACGTGGAGGCGGTGGAGTTAAGCCCACAAGGAATTACTTTAAGTGCAATGGAATCTGCCAATATCAATGTTTGAGATCTATTGTTGAGATAAACTTGGCTCTTTTGAGCTTTTTCAGGATGGCAAAAATCTGTGGAAGTGGGTATGCGTCCATTACAGATATTTCGTTTAACTGGCGGTAGTCAACACACACCCTCCAAGAACCGGTTTTTTTCTTCACTAACACAATGGGCAAACTATATGAACTAGTTTACGGCTCAATCTTTCTATCACGCAATAATTCGTTGATCTCTTTTTTGATGATTTTTTGCATTGCGGGATTCCTAGGGTAGTACCTCTGTTTAAAAGATTGGTCCCTTTTTAGCCTTATGCTGTGTACGGCAGCATTTGTCGTATTAGCCAATCGTTCGAATTTTGGGAGTTCTATGTTTAAAACATTGGATAAACGTTCTTCTTGCTGAGGTGTTAAAGTCTTACCTCCTAGCATACATAATCGATCTCTGTTTTTGTCTAGAGTGAATTTGAAAGGCAGGACCTCGTCGCCTGCAAGCGATACTTTCAAGTCTGCATCCCGTAATAAACCCATTCCTAGGATGAGGTGTTCTTCTAGCTCTTTCATATATACGTTATTTCGGCTCGGACTGAACGTTATCCTACTAGTACATTAAGGCGTAGTGCTCGCTACTCTCTACTGTGTTTCGGCTTGCCAAGTGTACGAGATGACGTTGGTTTCGGATAGGTACTTTATTTTCCCGTAATACTTTCTGGATTTAGTGGTTTATAAATGACTTGGTGGCTCCTGTGTCGACCAAAGCCCTAACCAACTGGTCGCAAATACCTACCGCTTCCATTTTAGTGGAAACATGCCGCACTGTACTCTCTTCCGAACCATAGGACGGCACGGGGTGAGTTACATTTCCGCTTGTCTTCGGCGCGGCATCGGCCCTGTCGGGAGTCGAATGGTGACCTTGGTCTATTGTTAACATTCCGCGGCTATCGCGAATTTTGCTAAACGGTGTGGGTGACAAGAACAGTCATCGGTCAATCCCCAGTTCCAGCAATGTGTTGCCCTATCATATTGAGAATCGGGCGTGTTTAGGCGGTTGATATTGTTACGATCGTAGGATACTTGTGGTGGCGGTGGAGTGTTGTAAGAGGACGGCCTATTCGGTAGCGGTATTCTGTTTGTCCCGGCAGAAGGTCGTTGAGTTGCAGGTTGACGGTTTCTGCCTTCGTTCTGGATATATTCATACTCTACGGCCAATTTCATAAGTTCGTCGAAGGTTTCGAAATCACGTACTCTGATGTATAGATGATATTCTGGCCGTACACTATCATATATCCGGTCCACATTGTCTACTAAGCTCATATGGGGGTGCTTATGGATGAGGTACTGAGTAGCCTGAATGAAATCTTCCGCTTTCTCTCTAGTACCTTGTCGTCTTCGCATGATTTCATCCTCCAGTTTGTGAATGAATCGGGGGGCAAGAAGTGCTGAAGGAAAGCCTTATGGAAATCTTCCCATGTTCTTAGTCTACTGCGGTTTATGCGAAACCATTCAAGGGCTGTTCCTCTCAAAATCTCTGGCAGAGCTCTCAACATATCGGTTGGACGGATATCGTAGCAACTTGTCAACTTTTCGATTCGTTCCATGAACTCTAATGCATTACCTGATGAGTCAAATTTCAATCCCCATTTTCTAACCGTATTCATAACCTCTGCCTCTTGGCTGAGTATAAGCCTTGCAGCTGGCCTGCTTGTAAACTGCGTCTCGTGATGTGTTTGGAGGTGACTGGTTTCTGGCTCAGAAGTAAATATGGGTTGTGAATCAGGAGATGGTTTGGCTTCCGCTTTGTATGTTTGTAATCCAGCGTTTAATTGTTTGGCACTTGGAAAAATATTTCTGTATATTTTCTGCACTTCTGGTGGTTCCCGGTACTGTAGCTACGACTTACTCTTTATACTCCCTTTCAATCGAAGCCCTTTCGATTTCTGCACATAAGTTTTGTGTAGACTTCCTCTGTCGCTGAGACTTTACGTAAGCACTTAGACGTGCTCTTAAGACAGTGATAGATCCTTCGGCATCGAGCCCTAACTGACTCATGCGATCTACTAGCTCCTACATCCATAGGAGTTATATTGCTCCTAAACTCGCGAAAACGTCGAATTCCTCTTCGCCTTCGGACATGATAATCTTGATCTCTGTTGCGGCTTATTTGTTGTAATAAATTTCTGGATTTGTATTTTACGGGGATGGACCTTATACGTCCCTGCTCGGGCGCCAATTTGTGGTGTGCTTTTTCTTTTCCAGCCGAGGTTTTGCTCGTCGGAATGTCCAGGGTCGATCTGAAGAACACACAAAAACTTCAGTTAGAAAAGGTCTTTATAACCTAGGAGCATATATTTATTACAATTAAATTTTAAATATAACAAATAATATTTCATATCAAAACTCTGGATTTCAATTCATTTTATTCTTTATGTCGGGTTTCGGGTAACTTTAATTATATCATCTGGTTTTCGTTATTCTTTATGCCAGGTTTCGGATAGCATCTATTACATCATCATATAAGTCGGGTTCCGGGTAGTATTGTTATATAAACTGGATTTTCATTAATCGATCTATTCTGGTAACTGGTTTCTCTTTTATCTGGACACGCTCGCCGGTTTAAAAAAAATACAATGTCTTTTAGGTATTTACAAAAATCAGCAGGTATGAGGCTCCTGGTGGCACTAGATCGGCAGGTTTAAGGCCTCTGATAGGCACAAGATCTGCAAGTACAAGTCCCCTAGTGGCACTAGATAGGCAGGTTTAAGGTCTCTGGTAGGCACAGGATCTGCAAATACAAGGCCCTTGGTGGCACTAGATCGGCAGGTTTAAGGCCTCTGGTAGGCACAAAATCTGCAAGTACAAGGCCCTTGGTGGCACTAGATCGACAGGTTTAAGGCCTCTGGTAGGCACAAGATCTGCAAGTACAAGGCCTTTGGTGGCACTAGATCGGCAGGTTTAAGGCCTCTGGTAGGCACCAGATCTGCAAGTACAAGGCCCTTGGTGGCAATAGATCGGCAGGTTTAAGGCCTCTGGTAGGCACAGCCAATGCATAAGCACCGACAAATCAGCAGATACCAAAGCCCCTGGTGGCAATTAGGACGTTAATCTTCGAACCAGAGATTTCTTACCCAAACTGGGAGGGAAAAACTGAGGGACGAAATGGGCGGTCAATTTCAGTTGCCTTGCAACTTCTAGCTCGTCAGCTTGAATCGTAGCAAACTAGAGATTTTTCTTCACACAAGCTAGTCCTCTTATCATGTTGTCTTGTTACCACGCAATGTGGCCTATATGGATGACGAATGTAAATGACGAATGAATTCTCCTCATCTGTGACGTCACCCGTTGATAGTGACTGTGCATTATATTTGTCGAAGTGTAAAATGCCATCTCTCACCGGTGATTTGTTGTGCAGCGGCAGATGTTGCGGTGGCTACCGTCGTCGGTGCGGCGTTTGTCGTTGGTGAGGTGTCTATTGTCGGTGTAGCGGCTGCGGTTACTGTGGCTTCGTGGTCGGAAATTATTTTATTAATGATAAACTTGCTTGTAGGATGTAACGCTTCGTTACATTGTCATTTTTATCGGAGCTGAAATGTTTATCCGAGGTGCTTTTATCAGAATCAAAAACAATTTGCATGGGAGGAGGCAAAGATGGAACTAGCGAAGATTGACGTGAACATATACTTCCTATTGTAGAAATAGGTTGTGTTGTTTCTATAATTTTTTTTCACAAATAGCTAAGTGAATGTATTAAGTTTATAACATTATGCAAACTTAATAGGTACTCACCACCGAAGAGATGATTTCTAGAACGATCTAAAGCTAGTTGTAATATGTATTTACTTCTTGTACTCATTTTCAAAAAATAAAAATCGAAGTTGTTTCAAAATAAACTTATTTATTATGAATTGAAATTACATAGCAAATGCAAACATAAAACACGAAAATATGAGATTACGGTACTTTTAAATTTGTTGTCAGCATGATAGTTGAAAAAGAGCAAAAACTGTTTTTAAACAAGTATAGCTGTCTCAATTATTTCTTTTCACAATTATGTACAATGTGTGCCAGAAGCAAGTATACACCGCTATCCACTAAATTGCTTAATATTGAGTAATGTGTATACGTTTTGTACAGTGTATTTTTTCATGAATTCTTGAGAGCCTTTTAGTATTCAAGAATAAAAGAGAATAAATGATAGATTTATGTCTGATTTTTACCATTCGGTACTAGGGCATAAGATGACTTAAGCAATTATGAGCAACTTTATTATTTCAAAATAAAATATAACTATAAATACAAAGGACTTAAGTTAACTTATGTCCTTAATACCAAATAATCTTAAAAACTTCCTGACTTATACCCTTTGTACAAATTAATTTCTATTGGAAGTAGTATGGCTAGACTTATGCCGATAGGACCAAACGATAGAGAAAAAAAACTGACTTAATTCCGAAATTCGAATTTTTTTACTTAACCCCTTATACCTGGCACCAGAGATATATTGCTGACTATCAGCTATCCTTTCTGCATCCTCGAGGGATTTATTTGCAGCTATAAATTAGCATGGAAATGATTTTCAATTACTAACATCAAGGACAGATTCCGGATCCTGTGACAGAGTTACCCACCGGTTTGGTGGCCAAAAACATATGAACCCAAAACCCATTTGTTGGACCCAACTTCTATAATTATTATTTTTTTTGCACAATTCTTATTAGAATAATCAAGCTTATAAACATTTTCTTTTTATGTATGATTCTCACGATAGTCAAAACTTTTTTGTTTCTATTTGGTATGTTTGACAGATGTTTTTACGACATCTGCTGTTACTATATTGTTACTAAGCATTCACAAAGAGGTTTCAATTTGCTTAGTTACTGAACGATTACTAGGACATACTGTTTGTTACTTCACTAATGAAAGGAATTTAGTTTTTTGGATTTTTTGTTTGAAAAAACTTTTATTAAACTCCTCAGTAACTCAAGCTTAAAACTAAATGAGTCACTAAAGGGTTTCAATAAGGTTTTTTGTAACAAAAGTTAGTTACAATATGTTTTCAACAAATATTTATTGCTACTGAAGGCAGTTTTGCATTTTGGTGAGTGAATGTGTAGCCATTGATTTTTACTTTTTGAATAGATTATATATTGTATGTAGATACAACAATTTATTTTTTTTGTAAGAAATAGCGTGGCCACCACCTTGGTTTTTGGCATTATAGAACTGGCTATAAATAATTTTAAAAAGAATTTGAGTAGAAGTTAATAAAACAAAATTTGTATTTATTATTTTAAAGCATAACAATCAAATTGTTTAAAAAACTTGTCGTTTTGCATTTGCAATTGAGAGTAGAAAAATATCCAGGAATTAAAATTTTTTAGCGAATGAATCGTAATTTTTCTATATAACAAACCTTCGCAGAACTAAACAATAACAAGTGTTAAGATATATACATATGTGTGAATCTAAGTAAGTATGAAAATAGGTCTAAATCTAGCTAAAAATCCGAGTGGATTTACTTCTGGAGTAGGGAATTTTAAAAAAAGGTTAAATTTTACGTTCTGCCGCATTTTAGTCTTTAGTCGCTGGAAAAGTAGTAGTGCAAATTCTGGAGTTGTAAGGTAATACATTTTTTTTTTTTTTTTAAATAATTTTGCACGCTCAAGGGATTATGAATACCCTTCATATGTTTTTTTTTTTAACACAGCTCGGGTATCCGGTGAAAGAAGAGAAAAAGGATAGGAAAGATGTGTGGCGCGATGTTCTAAGACTAGAGTTGGTTGTTGTCTCAGATTTATCTCCAGGGATGGCGGCTGAACTAATGCGGAGAGAATTACCCTGTCTTATTTATTTATGTCCATTATGATTCGCATTATTTAATTTATTACGTTGTCATATTTTATGGGTATGCTAGTTTACTCAATCACATGTTGTTAGTGTTATGCCTAAGCAGCATGTAATGACAATTTTGAGAATTGGTCTTTATTTATTTTGATTTATTATTTTTTTTAAACATTATATATATTAACCTTTCAAGTTGTTTTGAAAAAAATACTATTAAGAAAATCCGCAAAATTTTTGGTTTTAAATCATATTTTTCAGCAATACCCAAGACGCTTAGTAGTTAGCTCCTATGGTATGGAATCTTCTCCTAATTTTCAAAAAAATGACAGCGCTGATCGCATTTAAGCAGTTCCTATTAGGTTACTAGGTTTTTCTTTTTTAGTTCAGAGCAGAGTCTGAGTTGTCAAAAAATTTGCTTGTGTTTCTCTTTAACTCAGAGCATGCAAAGCTCCAAATGTGTGAAATAAAAAATATATATTCTTTTTCTTAAAATTTTAAATGAAATCTACGCATTTGATCCTATTAAAAGGAAGACTTTACATGTGATTTTCTACGAGGATGTCAAAACAAATAGATTTTTCAGGTTCAAAGGTTTAAAACAAAAAAGAAAAAGAATTTTTTAAACAAAATCTTCAAATTTTATTTATTTTTAAGGCGCGCAAATTTTATAGTTGGTAGAAAGTCATATTTCATGGTATAGCTGTGAGCGTTTAAAAAATTCAGCTTAGAAAATGCCGAAAATGGATACTCAGATTTATAAGTTATCCATACACAAAAATAATCACATTAAGTCATATATTCTTACTGTCATACTTTGAAATGTTTGATTGATTTTAAATTGTTCTAGTTCGAATTTAATGGTTTAATTTTTATTATGAAAAAGTATTTTGAAACGGAAAATAATATCTATCCTACAAAAACTTTATTGAAACTTACTTTCAGTTACAATACAGTTACGAAAAACTTCACAGTGTATAATCGCAGGGTTACAATTCCGTCTCGTAAAACTGCCCTGTAACTACTTTATAAGTTGCAATTAAGTTACAAGAAACCACTTTGTAACAATTCAAAATGATTACACACAAGTTGCATATGTAAGTTCTTAGGAACTAGATTTTAGTTGCAAATACTGGCCATTTTTGCGCTTTTTTGGTAGCAGAGCGGTTGTAGCGACTTATTTGTAACTTTAACGTGACCGCCACTTTATGACATAGAAGTCGCCATGACTTCATAGTCAAAGTGTGCCACTTCGGCGGTGGCTGATCCTGATAACATTAATCAGTCCTTAATAAGAATTTTACAATCTCTTTAAATGCCCACATAATCCACAGTCACAGCAAATTTACAATTCGAAGCTTTTAGGGAGGGCGAAGAGACATTCTTGGTATACAAGCAGAGGCTTGAAAATTTCTTTCGATTAAGAAACATTACCGATGCTGTCAAGAAAATGCATGTCCTTATAAACTGCACTGGGACCAAGCATTACCCGCTCTTGACAAATCTTACAGCAAGCGACTTGACAAACTCAAATATATACGAAGATTTGATTAAAATTCTCAAAAAACATCTCTGTCCAGCCCCAGACAAGGTTATGGAGCAACATAAATTTTCACTTCGCGTTCAACACGAAGTTTAATGACTTTGAATGCCCAACTACAACTTGAGTGTGCTACCACCAAGTTTTTTCTCAATTATTTTTGGCTGGAATTAAAGCTTTTTCTCGAATTTCCAAGGTCGATCATCATATTCCTTTGCTCTAGTGGTGCTGGTCTACTTTTTCATTTTAATTGAGAAACTTCTTGTTTCTTCATCGTGTATTGAACCACGATCAGCCGCTTAGTAGACAACGCACTTCGCATCAAGCCACTGAGCCCACACGATCAGATCCAACCTAATGCAGTTGTTTTCTGTATATCAATTGCATTGAATCGACTAGCGCTTTTATAAGCCATACAAGTTTGTTGTTGTTTATTCGGGTTCTTTCTTATTTTCTCCTTACTCGTTTATAAGCCAACATTTTTGTTGCTCATATAAGGAGGGAGATTTTTTTATGTGAAAGATTTTGACACTGGTCATTTTTATTTGTATTATACTCAGTTTTTGTATGATTACATACTTGCTTTTAAATCACTTTTTCGTATCATTAATTGACGTTGAATGCCCAACAACAGCTTGAGGTGGTACCACCAAGTTTTTTCTCAATTATTTTTGGCTGGAATTAAAGCTTTTTCACGACTTGCCAAGGTCAATCATCAGATTCCTTTGCTCTAGTGGTGCTGGTCTACTTTTTCATTTTAATTGAGAAACTTCTTGTTTCTTCATCGTATACCACGATCAGCCGCTTAGTAGATAACGCACTTCGCATCAAGCCACCGAGCCCACATGATCAGGTCTAACTTAACGCAGGTTTTTTTCTGTTTATCAATGCATTGAAACGACTAGCGCTTTTATAAGCCATACAAGTTTGTTGTTGTTTATTCGGGTTCTTTCTTATTTTCTCCTTACTCGTTTATAAGCCAACATTTTTGTTGTTCATATATGGAGGGAGATTTTTTATGTGAAAGATTTTGACACTGGACATTTTTATGTGTATTATATTCAGTTTTTGTATGATTACATGCTTGCTTTTAAATCACTTTTTCGTATCATTAAATGACTTTGAATGCCCAACAACAACTTGAGTGTGCTACCACCAAGTTTTTTCTAAATTTTTTTTGGCTGGAATTAAAGCTTTTTCACGACTTGCCAAGGTCGATCATCAGATTCCTTTGTTCTAGTGGTGCTGGTCTACTTTTTCATTTTAATTAAAAAACTTCTTGTGCCTTCATCGTGTATTGAACCACGATCAGCCGCTTAGTAGACAACGCACTTCGCATCAAGCCAACGAGCCCACATGATCAGATCCAACCTAACGCATGTTTTTTTTTGTTTATCAATTGCATTGAAACGACTAAGGAGAAAATAAGAAAGAACCCGAATAAACAACAACAAACGTGTGCGGCTAATAAAAGCGCTAGTCGTTTCGATGCAATTGATAAACAGAAAAAAACCTGCATTATGTTGGATCTGATCATGTGGGCTCGGTGGCGTGATGAGAAGTGCGTTGGCTACTAAGCGGATGGTTATGGTTCAATACACGATGAAGACAGAAGAAGTTTTTCAATTAAAATGAAAAAGTAGACCAGCACCACTAGAAATAGCTATAATTCCACCCAAAAATAATTGAGAAAAAACTTGGTGGTAACTCAAGTTGTTGTTGGGCATTCAAAGTCATTAAATGATACGAAAAAGTGCTTTAAAAGCAAGTATGTAATCATACAAAAACTGAATACAATAAAAATAAAAATGACCACCGTCAAAATCTTTCACATAAAAAAATCTCCCTCCTTATATGATCAACAAAAATGTTGGCTTATATACGAGTAAGGAGAAAATAAGAAAGAACCCGAATAAACAACAACAAACTTGTGTGGCTAATAAAAGAGCTAGTCGTTTTAATGCAATTGATAAACAGAAAAAAACCTGCATTAGGTTGGCTCTGATCATGTGGGCTCGGTGGCGTAATGCGAAGTGCGTTGGCTACTTAGCGTCTGGTCATGGTTCAATACACGATGAAGACACAAGAAGTTTTTCAATTAAAATGAAAAAGTAGACCAGCACCACTAGAGCAAAGGAATCTGATGATCGACCTTGGCAAGTCGTGAAATAGCTATAATTCCAGCCAAAAACAATTGAGAAAGAACTTGGTGGTAGCACACTCAAGATGTTGTTGGGCATTCATAGTCATTAAATGATACGAAAAAGTGTTTTAAAAGCAAGTATGTTATCATACAATAACTGAATATGTTTAACACGAAGGTGAAACTATTGCAGATCATGTTGCTGAGCTAAAACATCTTACTACGTTCTGTAACTTCAAATGTGTATCCTGCCAAAAGTTCACCATAGATACACATCTACGTGCACAATTTATCAGCGAAGTTAGAGACAGTGATATCCGAGAAAGACTTCTACAAGAGAAGATACAAAAGTTCGATGATGTCATTAAACTTGCTCTTGCTATCGAATCATCAAAAAGCCAAAGCAGAACAATGCAAGGTGGTCACCAAGTACGAATTTGTCCCAGCAAAACAAAAATATCATCGAACACAAGAAAATCATTTTCCGCCAATATAGTAGTTATATTTATAATATTCAGCAAATACATACACAGCTATAATTTTTGCAAAAAAATTAATGAGCAGTTTTCAAAATATAATTTTTTTGCTGCACTGATTTTTTTTCAATCAAAAGCGTTAGAGCTGTTTTCGAGAAAAATCGGCTTTAACTTAACGATTATATGGCAGGTATCATTATTTTTTGAACTACAAGCATAATTCAATTTCCCTCTGTTGAATACCTAAAAAACTTTATATACCAAATGTGAAGGAATTCGGCCCACCCGTTTGGGCTATAGCTGTCTAACTGTAGCTGGGTAATTTGGCAAATTTTCTTTTATTATACCTAATTACTCAATTTTGAACTTAAAATTTGCCAAGTAAACCAACACAATTTAGACAGTAATCATTAAATAACAAATTTCTCTGAACACGTCAGGTTTTTCCTACTCTACATAAAATATTTCATATTTAACATCAATAAAATTAGAACTTGGCGTACTTTTAAATCTCACCACTTTTCATGGCTTACTTGTTACGCAAAGGTTTTTGTATATAGAAGAATTACTTTTTTTAACATATATGTCTTTGGTGTGATTTCACTACTTTTTGCAAAGATTCTTTTTATCAGGAAAGGTGGGTGGAATACACGTCCAATGAAAGGTAGCATACGTTTTTAATTTATGTCCTTTTTTTATGTACTACAAGTCCTACCCCTCTACCAATTTTCATTAGTTAGAAGTGCTCTATTTATTATTAATTCTGTGAGAATGGGTGTTTATCGCTATCCTATCGTTCTACCAAATTTCATCATTCTACGAGAATCAGTTCTCTACATATTTGATATCAATTCTATACAAATAGGTGGGTGACACGCCCGTGAATGTAAGATCTCAAATTTTATAATTGTGCACTTAAGTCCATTACGCTGTACCAAATTTCAACATTTCATGACGCAACGGTTAGAAGTGATCAAAATAATTTATATCAATTCTACGAAAATGGGTGAATACCACACCCCCTGCATGAAAACTCTCAAATTTTGAAATGTTGTCTTTACCTGCACTTTAAGCCCTACCGCTGAACCAAATTTCATCAATCTACGACCAATCACCAAAAATACTTATTCTTTATCTTCTCTCCCTGAACCAGTTCCGTAACTATTTAGTAAAACTACAATTACAATTTTGTAAACCCAAACATGTGGAATAGAATTAAACAATTTGCTAAAAGTGTCCTCATAAAAAAAAACGTATGTATGTAAATATATAAAATAGGCCCTCATTATGAGTAGTGAATCGAACTTAAAATCTTGCGAATTCGCTAGTTTGAATAGCGATTAGCTCCAACTTAGCTCGGTTCAAATGTCAAAACCTTAGCGAATTTGATTATCGAGGGATTACAAATTGCGAATCTTCGCTAATTTAACACATGTAAGTGTGATATACTATCGAATCAAAATATTTAGTGATAACGTTAGCGAATTGTTGTGCCGGGAAACATTTTCTATTTATTGTTGATAAAAGTTTCAAATTCGATTGTATTAACCTGTAGGTAGTTATTTTTCGCAATGACCGAAAAAAGTATTTATATGCAAATTGTGAATATTTTTAAATAAATAAAAATCATAACTTATAAGGACCAACGCAAAGCAATTGCAAAATTAGTAGTTTGATGGTATCGAATCCGGACGTATGTGCATAGGTATAGGTGTGTTTGGTTCTTCAAAGAAAAACCAATTTGGAACAATTTCCTGTCGAATTAAACTCTCTTGAGGCTCCCATTCGTGATGGAAAAGAGTTGCATATGCTAGTAAGAAAATGTTTTATTGTTTGCACCTAAGATTATTTTTGTACATAGGTTTGGTTGGACTATAAGTTAAAGATGAAACAAAAATTGCAATTAAGTTAAAAATTTGACAGCTACTGCTGGCCGGCCGTACTGTGAAATTCCCAACCCGAAACCATTACCGACACGGTTTTGCCAGAAACTACTCCCAAGAAATCTCCATTTGCAAGCCAGTTTTGTAAGAGTTGGAACTGCATAGAAGCTTTACAACATGCTTTAGTTGGTTGATCGGAAGTACAAAAAAAATCCAATGGAAGACAAAACATTGATTTTTTTGAATAATTAATTTAATTTCGATGGCTTACAAATTGTTCGGTAGTTCTAAGGTATTAGAACTATAACGAATATTTTTTCTCACCCGGCCCATGCTAATTTTTTTCTTGCATTCTTGCATCACCTCAAAAAATAAAATGTTGTTTAACATAACTTTTTTTAATTAAATCGTCGAAAAATACTAAATCAAGCACACAAAACAAAAATTCACAAAAAATTTAACGCAACACAAACAGCATTTGATGTTTAACAAATGTTTTCTTATTAGAACTTATTTTTGGCACCATTTATTTTTAAGCGAACGATGAAGTTCGCTATTAATAATACTGTAATAATCGAAGTTCGCTAAATTTTTCGCAACTTATCGAATGTTCGATTCGCTTTTCATAATGAGGGCCATAAGATATAAAGATTGTCTGGGTGGAGTCGGTTAAAACTGTAAGCGTGCATCTGAGCTTGAAAAAAACCTTCATTAAAATTAGTTGAATCTTATAATTATGCATATATTTTATTACCAGAAGTTAATTTACACTATTGTACATACGAACGTAGAACAAAAGTTAAATGTGTTCACAAACAAATGGATGATGGGGAATTTATTCAATGAGATTCTTGGCTGTGAAGTATCTTCGTAGGTAGAGAACTTGCCAAGTGACCAATCCGAGCAGGTAGCACATACTGAATATACTAAATAGTACACTGCTGTTTGTAGATTCGTCGGTATCACGCATTTCCTCTTCGCGTTTACGCATTTAAGCAAAATCACGAACAATCGAGTCGGATAAGTCTTCCAAATGTCTTAAGTCGATTTTGAGGGTCTTCAGCTTCGCGGCCGCACCAATTCCTTCATAACTTTTCATTTCTACACCTTTCTTTATGGTATATCAGACTTCTTTTGAGACACCACGTTGATGTGGCGGTACTTTAGACGT
The DNA here is from genome assembly GCA_910595825.1 of Philhelius pedissequus. NCBI lineage: Eukaryota > Metazoa > Arthropoda > Insecta > Diptera > Syrphidae > Philhelius > Philhelius pedissequus. Next base: position 142,422,595 of record OU343160.1, read on the forward strand.
GAAACAGATGTCGTACATTTCCGATGTGAAACTTATCTTTCCTTTTGTTATGTGTTCCTTTTTGGGACAGAACGTGTCCCTTGGTATCTTTGGCTATATAATCGATCGTTTGGCCGGGAATATCAGTGACTTCGTCCTCTCGCACAACAGCTGGTTAGCCTGGATGTCTTCTTTCACACTTTTTTGTGCTTGGGGCCAAATGAAACACTACACCGTCCACATAACATATTATGAAGCACATAAAACTAATATCTTTGATAAGAAATTCCATTTTTATGGAGAAATTTGCTAAAACCAAAAAAATGGAAAAATTTCTGTGTCGCTGTGTCAATATTTCTTATTGCACTTGTATGCAGAACTTGATCCTAGATGCTCATTGTTACAGAAGCCCTCAAGTCTTTTGCTACAAATCTGAGCGATACACTGACCTTTATAAAACACTGGAAGAAATATGAACTTAAAAAAAAAAATATTTTATAATTAATTGTCGCTTGAACAAAATTGAAAAAAAAGACCAATTAGAAAAAAGAAATTACTTTCAACCACTGATCTCTATAAATGTGTGCTTTCAACGCCATCTTGCCTGCGGCTTGACGTTTAAAAAAGTTGTACAGTGTTATCAGGTTATACAGTGTTATAAAGTTAAGCCTAGTACGCTGCTGATGCGAAACGAAATTTTTCGGTGGTCTCCACTAGGAGAGCGAAATGCTAACGAAAACCACAGCGGAAAAATATTTGCGGAGAGTTCTGTAAGCTGTCAAAAACAAATGACAAGTTGTAAAAAAAAAAGTAATTTTGTCACCAAATTATTTTTAGATGGAAAATTTTTTGTCGCCAAATTACTTTTAGATGTAATTTTCTTGAAATAAATCTTGGATTTAAAAATTGTTCTTGTTACACATAGAGGATTTAAAATAAAACTCAGAACCGTTTAAATGATGGAAATTAAGCAAATACTTTGGGACTTATTAACTGGTTTTTTCTGCCGATTTGATGAAATTTCTATCAATTTTAAGAAAATCAATTAAATAGGGAGGTAAACCACTCTATAATTCGAAAACTACGTCCTTCATTGGAATGGTGTAAACGGTTATGAGTTCTAATTTATGGTTTCTTACTAATTCCGGATACCATTTTCAAGTCCAAGAATTATTTCAAAAAAAATATATATAAAGGAAACTTGGTGACAAAAATTAAATCTAAAAGTAATTTGGTGACAAAACTACTTTTGGTTTTGTTAATGCTTCCTTTGAAAGTATGAAGTTTTGATTCAAAAAAGATATCGCTCGCCTTTATTGGACAACCCGTTCCAGAGATATAGTTCAAAACCTATTCACTGTACACCTTGAAGTACATAATCTGAAAATACTTTGAAGTGTATCTTTGGAACGGGTTATCCTAAAAACTTGGTTGATACCTTTTTGTAATCTACTCTTGATGCTCTCAAAATCAGCATCAAAAGTTTTTATGTAGAAGCCTTATTGCAAAAAATCACTCTTGAAATACGCATATTTAGAATGATGTATGCGTATTCCTGGAGCTATTTTTTTTAATACAAATTCTTTACAAAAACTGTTGATGCTTTCTTTGAAAGTATGAAGTGCTGATTCTAAAAAGATATCGCTCACCTTTATTGGACAACCCGTTGCAAAGATATAGTTCAAAGTATTTTCAGATTATGTATTTCAAGGTGAACAGTGAATAGATTTTCAACTATATCTTTGCAACGGGTTGTCCAATAAAGGTGAGCGATATCTTTTTAGAATCAGCACTTCATACTTTCAAAGAAAGCATCAACATTTTTTGTAAAGAAGTTGTATTAAAAAAAATAGCTCCAGGAATACGCATACATCATTCTAAATATGCGTATTTCAAGAGTGATTTTTTGCAATAAGGCTTCTACATAAAAACTTTTGATGCTGATTTTGAGAGCATCAAGAGTAGATTACAAAAAGGTATCAACCAAGTTTTTAGGATAACCCGTTCCAAAGATACACTTCAAAGTATTTTCAGATTATGTATTTCAAGGTGAACAGTGAATAGGTTTTGAACTATATCTTTGGAACGGGTTGTCCAATAAAGGCGAGCGATATCTTTTTAGAATCAGCACTTCATACTTTCAAAGGGAGCATCAATAGTTTTTGCAAAGAAGTTGTATTAAAAAAAATAGCTCCAGGAATACGCATACATCATTCTAAATATGCGTATTTCAAGAGTGATTTTTTGCAATAAGGCTTCTACATAAAAACTTTTGATGCTGATTTTGAGAGCATCAAGAGTAGATTACAAAAAGGTATCAACCAAGTTTTTAGGATAACCCGTTCCAAAGATACATTTCAAAGTATTTTCAGATTATATATTCCAAGAGAACAGTGAATAGCTTTTAGAATATATTTTTGGAACGGGTTGCATTTTCACTTGTTCATCAGTGAGTTTTCTTAGTGGGTTTGTACTTGACCACTCTGCTACGCTGCGAATGCTCTTTGATCGATTCCCATTTTAACTATAGGTCTTGCTTCCTCAATTAATACTAACATCGAATGAATAGTAAAAATGCATGGCCTTATATGTCAAATCCCATTGACAAGTGACCAGCTTGCAAGCAGCTTGATTTGCTATCAAATTCACGAGCAGGGCATCTGCCATACGATGGTTCAATATACATTAAAAAAAAAACTTCTTAACTTGAAAAATAAGTTCTGGGGTATGGTATAAAATCGCCAATCAATGAGATCGGAAACAGGCTTTCTAAATACAGGTGGGTATCGTTTAAGATGGCCTTTTTGCAACCAAACATTATTGTGGTAACGGCAGCGGAAGGCCGCTTACCTTTAGCTTCCTTGTCCCGACCAGTCGGAAATTCATATTCGTACTGCCAGTAGCGGGCGGTCGATTTGATTTTTTCTTTGTGGCAATTGAGTTAATTTATGTGTTGAAAGTATGTAGTTAGAAATGGTGAGTGTTTTTTTTATATTTATATGGTGTCAAAGGTGGCATAGAATTTAAAAGTTGGAGTAACAAATGCATTTTAAAAATCATGACATGGACAGTTAATTGCAGAACAAACTACTGAATCTTGATAATAATATTTTTATTTAGTAGTCACTTAAAATAAATTAATTTTAAAAGGACATAGGTTATTTTTAATCTAAGCACTAGCACTAGGTATGAGAAAAGTCGATAGTTAGTTATAATCAGCACTCCAAATAAAGATCAGCTATATTTTGTTCGCCGATAAGATATGTGAAGGGTGTTCTTCTTTCCAACTTCCCATTTTCATTTTGCAGATTTAGTTTAGTCGATTTTGAAATTGGTTTTGATACAAAATTAGAATTGAATGTATTTTGAATAATTTAATACAGGAAATGCACAGAAAAACCAGACACTAGAGAAAGCACAAAGCCAAAGAAAAATCAAATAAGCATTACAAGAGCTGACTTTTTTTTTATAAAAAAAATGAAATGTCAAAATTTCGCAAGCAATTAATGTGCAGGTCAATTAAATTGAGAACGAAAAGAGTGGAGAATTGTACTAAGAAATCTACTACAGCTATCCACTAAAATTACACATTTCGTCGTTCAGCAGCGTACTGGAAAACGAAAAGTAGAACGAAATTTTTCGTTCATGATTTCGTCGTGTCATTTTTGTATGGGATTTTTCGTTTCGCATCAGCAGCGTACTAGACTTTATACAGGAAAGGGACAAAAGCAATTATAAGGTGTCCAATTTTTTTCATCTTTTTTGTATGAATGCGCTATCCAGTGTTTTATAGTGGGCTTATGTACTAATATGTACCCTCTTTTCGCTGAATTTAATCTAATATTTGCAAACCCAGACAGAAACGTGTTAAAAAATAACCCAGACCCGTAGATAATAAAACGCAGATATTATATGGTAATAAGTAATAGAAAGAAATAAGAACACGTGGTTTTTAAAACGAAATTTTAGTCTCAATAAATATACATACACTACAAATACATCAGATTTAATTGCATTTGATTTATTATGGAGCTTGGTCGGCTGAACATGTGCCTTTTTCACAATTAATATGCATTTCAATTTAAAAAGATTCCAAAAGTTTTGATTGCAACTGTAACTTGAAATTTATAATTGCTAATAAAAGATTTTATAAGATATGCATTCAGTGTTGAAAATAAAGTGCCTACTGTTAGAGATTTCGTTGAACTCATTAAGAAGTAATTAAAACAAAACAATCCCATCTCCACTCTATACGACAACGATTGTGGACACGAACAAAAATATGAAACAATTGACAGGCACAGGCATCGACGGTCAGTACTGCCAGTGTTGTGTGTTAACACACTGTTAACACACGATTTTTCTTAAATTTCACTGACTAATGTTGCCAGTGTAGTGTGTCAGTGAATCGTGCGTCAGTGTAGTTCGATAGCCAGTTTTTCAATCGTCAGTACACTGACCGGCTTGTATAAAATTTCATGACTTCATGGGTCAGTGAGTTTTGGAACACACTGGCACACGCCTGCCAGTAAGTGTGATAACTTTTTTTTCTGCACTGACGAGCAAAGCTTCACAGGCGTAGAAACGGCGTCAGTTTATGAGACGTCACAGCCTGTCAGTGGTCAGTGAATTTACTGGGAGCTTGATATATGCTTTAGGCTTTATACAAGCTAATTGTTTCCATATAGCCTGCAGATGCAGGCCTATATAAGGCCTTCTACAAGCTATTTTTTTCATATAGCCTGCAGATGCTGGCCTGTATAAGGCTTTATGCAGGCTAATTGTTTCCATATAGCCTGCAGCTGTAGGCCAGTATAAGGATTTGTGCAAGTAAATTGCTTGCAGAATGTACGCCAAAATGACTTGCATAAGGCCTTCTGTGGTTAATATACAAGCTAGGAAATACACTTTGGTACGAATGACACGAAAAGAGTTGTGGGGTTTTGTTAATCGAAAACGTTTCCTTTGTTTGCAAGCTAAGTCTCTTTGTTTAATCAATTCTATAATTTCTTGTGTAAATCACGAATTATGGTAATTTTTAACTATCCTTACTTTAAGTTTTACATGTTAATAAACAAGGTTACGAATAGTGTTTTGAAGTAAATTTACCCGCTCATTAGCGGAATTCATAAAATATATTTGTTGCCAATTAACCTCTAATAAATTATAATCTAGCTGTGCGAAGTCAACATTCTTAAAATCCCGGTATGCAAGTATAGAGGTTACGGTGCGGGGCACAATATTAAAAGTCGCAAAAATTAAGTCATGTTTTGAATAACGTGGTGCAGAAAGCTGATCGTACAGCAATATGTTTTCAATATCATTAGTAAAGAAAACATCTAAAATGTAAATTTAATTCAACTACATTCAATTATTTAAACAAATTGTAGGTTTATATTATTCGTTCACGAAAAATCCATCGGACTAACGAAACAATTTCTTTGGCTGTCAGATTCTTTAATCTCGCGTGACGTCAGCCATATAAGACAAAAAAGGAAGTGTCGTAATCTTGTTATCCTAATTTATGGGTTTTATAAATGATACTACGCATTGACATACTAGATATTCACCGAGCTTCAGCTATTTCGGCGAGTGAGGTGAGATGACTCGCCTTAATCGACGACTCATCTCACTTTCCGTAAAAAGTGATTCAGCTATTTAAGTGAAATGAGTATGTTCGAATTTAGTTTCAAACACTTAAATGGCTTGAAGCAACAACAAATTGTAGGTAGCTACAATGCTACATACATACATAAGCAAAGAAAATGTAAACAAACAAATCACAACATAAAAATATTCAATAAATTAAATCCTAAAGAAGTGTTTATATTAAATAAACATATTTATACAATTACATCTACATGTTTTGTAATTTAAGTACAAATGCACAAGTCATACATTGTTAATAATTTGATTTACAAGATTATTCCAAATCATTTTTTCAATATTTTTTATAGTTTGTTGGATTCTATTGTTTGTGTTTGTAATTTTTATTTCGCGTATACGTGAATAGGTGTGAAACAATTTCTTTGAGAAAAGAACAAATAATTAACTAAAAACGTAAGTACACCAACAAACGCATCAAGTCAATTTATTTTTTCTTTACTTTCGACGCGACTAATAAAATTTAGCACACGCTTTTAAGTTTAAACTTAATTTAAGTTTTTGTTTTAACTTTTCGACGAAATGAATGCAAAAAATCTATAAGATTTAACGCAACTGCGAAATATAAGTTAAATTGGTAAAATGTTAAATGAGCTGTCAACAGTAAAAAGTTTACCCAAAAATGGTGAACTTTTCCGCAAAATTTTGTGCGGGAAAGCTTACTTTCTGAATTTTTTAAATGTGCAAAACTTATGACATGAGAGTAATAAACAAACCGTTATTAGTCAAGTTAAAATATAGGAAGAAAAAAAAATCATAAACAACGTTGATTTTAAGGTGCGTTCATGAAACGTTTGTGGTAAACTTTTCCATTTTCCGATGTGGAAAGACTTACACGGTTTCATGAATACTCTTAATGTATATAAAGCAGATACTGATCTCGCATATATCTACTATTTCCATCAACCATCGGAAGTGAGTTCGAGCCGCAAACATCAATGGTTAGTTAGTTCTTCCATATAAGAGTATGTATGTTAATATGGAAAGTACACAGCTTTATTTAAATTTTATTTTTTTAAACAATTTTATGGCCGATGCAAATAAAACAAAAAAGTCCGTGTCGCGATATTTATGTGTGCGCCTGTCAACCTCATGGTCACGAGTTCGATCCCTGCCGTAGTCTATGTCCTCTTATTTTTCCACTAAGAACCAATTCTAAAAATTACAAAATTACATTACATGCTGTTTAGGCATAAAACTAACAACATGTGATTGAGTAAAATTAGTATACCGCTAAAATATGACAAAGAATAAAAAAAAATAATGCGAATTATAAGGGACATATATAATAAGAAAACATACATCACTTCCTGGCAATTTGCCAAATATTGCAGGAAATCCGAAGATTGTATTTTAGTAATAGTTCTCTATCGTTTGATGAATATCTAAGTTTTCTCAATGGAGAGGGTGGCTGGAAGTTGCTTATACAGTTGTTCTCTTGCAGTTTCATATAGATATATTTATGCTAATCTATTTTACAACAAATTTGATATAATTTTGTTTTAGCTAAACTAAAAGCTTAATTTTCAATTGATATTGCAAGTCTTTAAATTTGCTTTGACTACTACGCTATGTTTTTCTTTTGTTTTAGCTAAACTAAAATCTTTTTAAGAAAATTTTGGTTTTCGCCTAACAAAAATCTATTTGTTTGTAATTTGTATATATAATTCAGTCAAATATTACTATTTCAAATTTTTAACAGCACTTTAAAGCTTAAAATCAACATTATTAGTAAAAAAAAAATATATTACGGTAATGATTATGATTAAGACAAAGTCAACAAAAAAAAATAATTCTGGCAATTTTGTATAATTTTTTGTGTTTATTTTCTTCAAACCTAATTTGGTTTTATTTTGGTTTAACATAATCTTTATTATTTTCCAATTTTTGAATTTTTTTCACACATTGTTGTACGAGTATTTTATAGACATATATCTAACCGGCAGACGGCTAAAAGCGATGCTTGTAGATCTCTTTATTATAACTCTAAATTTGTATACTTCTATTGAAAAAAGAATAAAGATAAATAATAATAATAATAATAATAATAAATAAGACGTACATTTCTCCGCACTAGTTCAGCCACCATCCCTGGAGATAAAATCTGAGACAACAACTACCTACAGTCTCAGAACATCGCGCCACACATCGTTCATACCATTCTTTCTCTTCCTTAACCTCACGCCGCGCTGTGTTGAAACATTTAAAGGGTAGTACAATCCATTAAGTGCGTGTAGATTATAAAAAAAGGATGGTAATACGAAATTATTATTTAATCGTTTATATAAAAATTTTCATTTTTTTAGAAGAACAAAAATCACAGCCTTTAAAAGCATTACTGAAACGGAAAACTAACAAAAGAGAAACAATTTTCTAAATAAATTGATTTAAAATAAAGAATTGAAAAAATTATTTAGTATGTTGTTCTCGACAATTTTAACTCTTGGTTACTATGGTTCATTCTAAAATTCAGTATGGAATTACTTTTCGGGAGATTTATTTAATCCACGTTTAAGTTGGATTTATTTTGTTGATGAGTACTCGCCACTAGTTCTGGTTTAGCCTAGCTAAACCTTATTTGTTTTGTTGGATTACTGAAAAATTTGTTATGTTATTTGGAAGATCACTACGTTAAATATTTTGCATAAGTATACCTACATTTTATATCATTTTTCTTCTTTTTATACATCTTTATATATTTTTAATTGCCGTTGTAAATATCTTGCTTGAATTAATTCTCAAAACTGCTAATGTAATCTTCTGAAAATTTTCGTATCTGTTTTATTATACATTGAACGTAACAAGATGAACTAATAAATACAAAATACAATTAATTTAATTGGAAAATTAAGATTAGATTTTTATTTGTTTTATTTCGAGTTCAACTCTAAAAGCAATCTCTTTCAAAAATGGATATTTTCTTATAGTCCTCCAGCACTACATCATTGTTTACTTTCTATAAACAATAGATGTCAGCACTTCTCTTATACAAAATAACAATAGATGGCCCTAGTTTATTTGCCTGGTGACTAAATATGGTGAGCATGCCAAGAGTGGCAATAGATTGCTTTTAAAAGTAATATTTTTGTTTGCTAATTTGCTCCGAGGGGCGTAAAGATCGTTCTCCCCATTTTCAATAGAGCTTTTGTATGGAACTGACACACGACTAGCAGTCCATCACCGAGATTCAGCTAATTCGAAACCGCACCGAGTGAGTGAGATGAGTCACTTTTAATTAAAATTCGATTCAGCTAGTAAGAGTGAGGGAGTGAGTGAGTGAAAGTAAATGTCAGATTACTCGCCTGAGATTTCAGCAGTGACTTGGTGCATTTGTCGGTGTATTTATGTTTTTGGTTAAATATTTGTTCTTTTCTCAAAGAAATTGTTTCACACCTATTCATGTACACGAAATAAAATTACAAAAACATCCAACCAGCCCAAAAGAATCCAACAAACTATACAAAATATGAAAAAAAAAATGATTTGCAATAATCTTGTAAATCACATTAATAACAATGGAGGACTTGTGCATTTGTACTTAATGTACAAAATATGTAGATGTAATTGTATAAATATGTGTATTTAATATAAATGCTTCTTTTGGATTTAATTAAGTGAACATTTTCTTGTTTTGATTTGTTTGCTTACATTTTCTTTGCTTATATATGTATGTAGCATTGTGGCTACCTACAATGCTTCAAGCCATTTAGGTGTTCTAAACTAAATTCGAACAAACTCATTTCACTTAAATAGCTGAATCACTTTTTGACGGAAAGTGAGATGAGTCGGCGAGTAAGGCGAGTAATCTCACTTCACTCGCCGAAATAGCTGAATCTCGGTGCATGTATAGTATGTCAATGATACTACGTTTAGGGCAAATTACTTAATTTCGTTGACAATTTGCAAATTTAGGCCTATTCGCCGAGATCTTTTATTCTGTTATTCTGCTATTGCGTTATGAATTTGCACACAAAAGTTTAAGCTGTCAAAAAATCTTTTATGAATTATAATTTTGGTATTCGGCATGCTAAATCTGCTATAAGATCTGTTAAGAAATCAGCTTATGAGCTGTCAAAATTTCGAAATTTTTAAAAAGTCTTTTACGAACTGCATTTTTGGTATTCAGCATGCCACAATCTGTTGTGGAATCTTTTATGAATCATAAAAGAATAAAAGACACATTTTTGTTACTTTTATCATAAAAGATTTCAAATATATGAAGTAAAAACTTTTATTTCGTTAATGAATTGTTCTTAAAAGGACAGATATAACAAAATATTATTAAAATACAAATTAAGAAACTCGAATATGAAAGTAATTTCAAACAATTTATTTCAGTACACGAAAGCACAGAGCACATTTTGATGGATGAAACGTAGAAGAAAGTGCCGCTTATCTTGCCGGAGTTCGTTTTTATACAACTTTTTATATTGGATATATTAAATTAAAGAACTGTTATTGACAAATTATAAAGATTGATTATTATTTATCTACGTGAAACAAAACACGATAATTCCGCAGCTTAATTTTATATTGCCATTAGTCAGTACCGACTGCCGAGAGTTTTTATTTACCTACTACAGCTGATAATTTGATAACAGATTATAGGTCTGTTTGTATAAATGTTTCCCTTTCGAAGTTACATAACAGACTTTTATAAAGGATCGATCTCCTGAATACCAATTATAAAATATCTTTTATGGTGAATATCTGTTATACATCATAACAAAAAAATTCATAGCAGAATAACAGATTTCGCAAAATAGGCCTAATTATCTTGCAAATTGAATGAAACCATTCAATTAAAACAACATACAAAACACATACAAATCGATAAATAAATAATAAATTGATTCAAAATTGAATTCAACCTGAACCCACTTAATTCAAATTAAATTGTCAAACTTGACACATCATGTGCTGTTTGTTGTGTTTGTTTGTTTCGATACGCGAAAATAAAGGAATTCAGTTTATTTTCTTGAGTTTAAAAAGAAAACTAAAATTGAAGAACTAAATAGCACCGTCCGCACGGATCGCTGCCCACCAGTCACATTAAAGGCCTAGAACTCGATAACAGTGAGGTCCTAATTGCTATCGCTGCCGGCTTGGTTGTTCAGAAAAACGTCAGAGAGGCGGCCAACACCTTGGTAGGTCTGATTAAAGCTAAGAAGATGGCAGGACGTGCTCTACTCCTCGCTTGCCCACCTGGTATTAAAAAAACAGTTATTGCCTTCGCAATTGCTCAGGAAGTGACATCCAGTTCTGATAGGGAATATCGTGGATATCCCAAATGGATTTCCAAATTAATTTCAATTGAGTAGCCTGAAAAAGAATGTAGATGGAAACTAACATTTACACCACGAATAGATCTATTTAGCAGAGCTCTTACCCACTTTACTGTGGATGAAGAGGAGGATAAACATGTCACGGGCGTTTCAACATCAGTTTTGCGATCTGGGATTTTCAATTCGACCAAACGAAAAGTTATTCCACGAACTCTGAATTGCTCTGACCCAGAGCTCTATGAGAGTATGCGAGATATTGAAGAGGAAAACGATCCGGAAGGAATGAGGAAGTAGGTATCTTCGGTGGTATACCGAAAGCGTTTCAATCTGTTTTTGGGCAGTCTGAAGGAAATGTTTTTGAGTCACCTACTAAGAATGATGGAACGGCTTCTTGGGAAGCCTCTTTGGTGGTCAGACAATTGGCTTTGGGTCGCAAAGCAATAGAAACAGTGGTGAGTATATTTTTGCGGACTATCTAAAGCTTAAACGACAAGTCTATTTGCAAAACGCAGGGAATAATTCTACTCCCGTGTTCAGGAGCTCATGCGTAATATTTGGACACTACTGCAAGTTCAAATACATATATTAATACATACAATTAAAAGAAAAATCAATCACAAGCATTTTGTGAGAAATACTTTCAATATCTTCATGATGACGAGGTAGACGAAGCAATCAAAAACTCCTCTGAATTTATAAAATATACATTATTAACTTCTTCGTCCATTATTTCTTCTTTTTTAGCATGGATTCGCACTAGTTTACAACAAATAAATAACAACATTTTTTTTTACCCTTGACAGAAAAGACTTTATATGTGTATGTTCATAAAGATCATAAACTAATAACTTAAAGACCCGAAACCTCTGCTTTTATTTGACATTTGCCTAAAAGCTGAAACACGCACACAAATAACTTTTCTGTTCCTCTTCCAATAGACCCATTGATAAAAACGCATGCAAGAATCTTTTCTGTTCCTCTTCCTATAGACACATAGACACCACAGCCCTAGTAATTTGTTTTTGTTTTGTTTTTCGATTTCACATCTATTCATGGATAGAGTTTAAAAGGTACAAATACAACAATGTAAACAACTGGGTTTTTTTGTGGGGGGGGGGGGGGGGGGGGAACGTACGAAGGTTTCCGATCTTAGTATGGCTTATTTGTGATTCAGATCAAATCTGGCAACCCATCAGAGCTCCAATCTTTCGTGTTAAGATTGGATCTAGATTTTCTCTTTTTGTCTCAAAATTCAAAAAGATGAAATCTTTTGTCAGAAAGAGCAGATCTTTTCATGAAGTTTTCTCTAAGTCGTAATTACATAAATACTTAGCGATAACCTCAATTTTTTCTGCGACCGGGAATTCCATAACGAATAAATTTGCTTGGGGCCACAACTATGTAATTTCATTTTACTTTCGCATCTATTCGAAAGTTGTTTTCAATGCTATTATTAAGTGATATTGTATGGGAAAGTAGGATCCACCGTGTATTCGAGTCTTCGCCACATAATCTCGAATTAAGTCTGTTCCTTGAAGTTAATAAGTGCTTTACTAACGAATGAGCAAGTTAAAATTTTGCGAATTCGAACAAGTTTATTGGACAATCGAATTACATAGTTGGGCCAGGCTACCTTCAGTAGCCAGACTCCTAGTACTGCACCAGTGTCTTCAGGCCTCCGACTCTGTCCATAACTGCATCCGGTGGCTCAATTTTGACCAGTCTTTCTAATGCTGGACGATCGGGTAAATCCCTCTTTGGAGGAGACCAAGTTCAGCAAGGCTTCGGCCTGCTTTCGGAGGATCTTCCTTTACGATGTTTGTATCGTTATAAGCTAATCCGAAAAAATAAAAGTGGGTGCAAATATTTTTGTTTGATTTTACTCATGAAGACTGAAATACTTTTGTCAACAAATTAAAATTTATTTTAGTTTAAATGAAATTGAATTTATCCAAATATACATGAAATACTTAAATTTCTTCTTTGCATGGATTAATTTTCTTTTTTTTGAAGTTTGTTTAAATTCTTGATTGACGTGACGGGTGTGAATCCACCTCTTTCAAACCGGATAAAAATTGTCGACTGTTTTTCAAATTTATTGGAATTGTTTATCGGCATTTAAAAGTTGATTCGTTGTCGAAGAACGCAGTTTGAGAGTAGGGATTTGCTTGTCCATGTTATTGGACGTTGCATCGGAATTAAGGCCGAGTTGGAGACAGCTGAATTAGAGGCTTCGGCTTTCGGTTGAGGCGAATATACCATTTTTTGGGATTCTTTAGTTTAGAATATCATAACTTGGAGGTTATATTATTTGATGTATGACCCACATGGATGGTATTGTACTCGTTCGAAAGCCGATGAAGTCGAACGTTCTGCTGCAATGTTAATACAAACATCACTGGTCTGCTGAGTGCCATAAATGGAATGAATAAATGGTGAAGTAATGTTCGACTTGTTTGACTTCGGTGTTACACAATATACCATATATGTTACATTGCTTTGATGCCATTCTGTGATTTACTGAAGAATTTTCTGCGTTGTATAGCTTTAAGGCCACGTTCAAACACCTATTTTGCGATCAGAATGTTTGGTTTTGTTTGTTTCATGTGGAGAAAGATATGGGTAAAACAAATAAAGAAAGAAACCAAATAGGAAACTTGTGCCAAATTTAGTTTTACTAAATGAAATTTAAAGCATACTTAGCTGTTGATAAGAAATTGTATTTTTGTTTTGTTAATGGAAGAAGGACAAAAACTATAATATTTAAGTCGAACGCATCCCGACTCATAGGGAAGTTTTCTAGAAATCTTCCCCGGATTCGGGGAAGATTTCCTTTTCCCATAAAACGCTTTCTCGAGGCTGCTAACAAAAAAATGGTGTTAAGGAGATTTCTAGTTTGGAAATATTATCTATGTAAATACCTTATTCCAGATCCATTTAGGATTGTTCCAGCTTGAGATTGCTTCTGAAAGCATGCAAATTATTAATTGTATTCATTTCATTGCCCGCCTTCTTTGCTGTCGGCGACGGGCATATTGAGCCACCCTTCTTAAGAAATTTGCGACACAACTTTGTATATTCCTGATTCGAATTTAATAAGGTTTCTGGATCCATATTTGTTGCGACAATCCGTGCAACTATAATTCGGCTAAAACGGCATCTGGCTTCCGATACAGTCTCCACTCGCACCAATAAAAAAGGCAACGAATTGCTGTTGAATGCGTTTATTATCTATACAATTAAAGTATTAAAAAAATAACAATATTTCTTTTATGCGAATTTAATTTCTAGAACTTAAATTTTTTTTTGCTGCTGGAAATTAATTTTTCCCAAAAAAGACAAAGATCAAATGGCTTCTAGCTGGAAAATTTTACATGTCTCTCTGACCCTGACTGATAGTATATTAAATTTAAAATGATTTACCAATGAAACAGGATATACTATAATATATAAATACATCCTCTTTCTATTTCGAATGGTCGCGTTCAAACAGTGGCCGGGTTCAGACGATGACATTCAGTGGCCGGGTTCAGACCACGACATCCCATCCCCGTGAGCAGACCTGGAGGGGAAGCCTCACAATATAATGACACTTTCGCGTCTAGAACCGCTAGCTTCGATACTGTCCTCCGTAGTTCCCCGTGGCTCGTTTTCACAACTGCTGATCTGGCTATTACGTCTTTTCCATAGTGGAGCTTATGAACTCTGGCACGTCTCCATTGGGATCTAGGAACGTCGACATCACAGAACAGTACAAGGCGACCTTGTGCGATTGGCTTATCAGGCCCATACCACTTAGTTCGTCTCGTGAGTTCGGGCAGATATTCTCTGATCCATTGATGCCACATACTATTTTTCATATTTTGGATCAATCGCCATTGCTTTTTCAAACACATCAATCGATTCTCGTACGGCGCTAGTGTGTGAGTAGAGTTAGGTCCACCCAGCCGGAAGTGGGTTGGAGTTCACGGCTCGGGTTCTTCGAGCGTTACAGCTAGGTGTGTCAATGGTCTCGAATTAACCATGTTTTCAGCCTCGGTAAGAAAGCTTTAAGGGTCTCCAAGCACGGCGATTGTTCAATTAGCATTATATGTAGGATGATAGGTTTTCTCGTTTGAATGGATAGGCAGCTTGCGTCGTTGTTTAGCCTGCCATTCACCCGCATAACTCCATCTTGTGCGATAAAGGGATTTAACGATCTGATATTACTTAATTGAGATATGAGATTATTTCGTGACAAAGCTGCATACTCTTCAACAAAAACCTGCTGCTGCACCCATTGACAAAGTTGTCTCTAACCAGATCTACTTTAAGTGTCTTTCAATTTAGGTTCGCCATATATCGAAACAACCAAGCGAAAGCTCTTTTAAGTCTTGAATAATTTGAAAAACGACCTATAGTATAGTTTATCAAATCTACCTTCTGTTTAGCTAGAAATAAGTAGTGCTTGGTACGAATCTCATCACTGCTCTTTTCGAGATTCAATCCCATTAAAGATTAGTCTGGCCTTCCATTTCGTATAAGAATTGCGGACCTTTAATTCACCTGCCATTCAAATCCCACCGTATGGGAAATCTAGCCCGCGTGGCGTCATCTGCTGGATTTTGCACACCAGGGCACCATCTCCATTCGTCAACTTCGCTGCTTTCTACAATCTCCGAAACTCGATTTGCTACGTACTGCTTATAAACTCGATGATCTACTGAACGTATCCAACGGACGGCGGTATGCGAATCGCTCCAAAAGTGACGTCTGTTGATCTTTATCGTGTAATACTTAGTAATTGATTCCATCAATCGAACACCCATTACTGCTGCTTGCAATTCGAGCTTAGGTATGGTGTGAAACCAGGTTGGAGCTAGACTACTATTTGCTGACACAAAAACCGCCTTGAACTTGCCCTCGATTGTTACCCTCCAATATGCCATCGGAGCCATTGCCACCTCGCTTGCATCCACGAAAACATGAAATAACAGCGTGGTACTTGAAAATCTTTAACCTTAGGCAGCTCTTCCAACCTCATCTTCTAGTGATAATAAATATTTTCTGGCAATGGTTCATCCCACTGGATACCAGACTTCCATACTGGCTGCATCAAGACTTTCGGTGATACCATAAGGTCGACTAAGATTCCGAAAGGATCGAATACTGACATGTTCATACTTAGCATCTCTTTCTTTGTTGGTTTTCTATTAAGATGTAGTATTTCCGATGGTACCTTATTGAGCTTTAAGCGTAAACGAAGACGTCGAGCTTTGGCAGCCAATGCAGTCCCAAAATCCGCTCTATCTGACCATCCACGTGAACAGACTCTTCATGTTGACATACAGCACTCCCTACTGCCCTTTTTGATTTCTCTAAATTTGATGTGATATTACATAGTTCAAACCCTGCGGCCTTATGTATGTTAATGACGTCCTTCAAAATTTCGATAGCTTCCTTCTCCGTCTGAAAGCATAGTCATCGACATAGTGCCGCTCTATTATACCTTCTACAGCTCCAGGAGACTGTTCTAGAAACTTCATAGCGTTGATGTTCTTAACGTGTTGAGGAATGGTCGGAGAACACGTAGCTCCAAAAATCAAACGTTTCATAACATAAGTTCCTGCTGGCTCCGAAACGTTTTTTCTCCAAAGGAATTGTTGGCTATCCTGATCTTCTTTCGCTATGTGTATTTGGTAAAACATTTCTTTGATATCACCAGTCTCTGCATACGGGGCTTGTCTAAGCTTAAAGAGAATTAAGGTTAAAGGTTGGATTATATCCGGTCCAGCTTTATTGAGCGAAAAGTTTTTTACTTCTGCGGCCGCATCCAATACCAGTCGTATACCTGCTTTGTTTGGATTTTGTACTCCAAAATGCGGCAGGTAGAAAGTTCTAGAAGTTCGCTGACTTTCTTCCTCTGGACTAAGTTTTCTCGCATAACCCTTCTTCAGATAACTTTCAATTTTTTCAAAATATTCTCTCGCATATTCTGGGTCACGGGCCATTTTTCTTTCGACATTTTCTAGTCGGCTTAACGCTGTCTTGTAGCTGGAAAGGCCGTGGAATCTTCTTTCCAAAGAAGCCTTACTTCGTAGCGATTCCCGATATCTTTGGTAGCGGTTTCAAGCTGAAATACCGCTCTTTCGTCTGCTTTATACAAAGCCGTTCTAATATTTATTCGTACCCCAAAGGTTTCCGAGTCGAAATAGCCTTTTATCAGCTCGTACATTTCATCCAATTTATTTTCAGGGTGTTCATCCCTTTTGTTGATATGTGTCACACGTCGACTCTTCTTTTCAGTGCTCTCGCTAGGTAGCACAGGCCCATAAACTATCCACCCTAGTCTTGTTCTGGTGGCGATTGGACCTATACCCAAAGGTGCATACGGGCGTTCCAGAGGTATGGTCAGATAGGCATAAGCTAGACTTATTATCAGCTTTGGTTGAATATCAGTATACTCCACAAGTGGCAAACCCGAAAGATAAAGGTTTTCATTTCTTTTTAACAACTCTGCACAATTTAAACTTTGGATGGGTAATGACATCCCTGATAAAGTATAGACGTTGACAGCTGATATTTCTCAGAATCCTCTTCCACTCCGCTTATTGTTATTTTTATTATTTCGGTATTTTGGGTAAAGGTTTTTTCATTTAATCGTTGCAACTCTAAAGAATCTGATTTACCTCGTATACCCAATTCAAGGGCGATATCAGGGTCGACCATATTGACATTTGCTCCGTCGTCAACGAATGCATAAGTGAAAATCGTTTTATCGTGACCATACATTTTTGTTGGCAATATTTGGAACAAAATATCCTTAGCGCCATTATGATTGCCTCCTGCGTGGCAGCTTCGGCGTTCGTGTTGAGTGGTCGGCAAAGATTTATTCACTTGGCCAGTCAATTTTTGGGCTGAGTTATTTTCACTAAGAACATGTTTCTGTGCTCCGGTCGTTAGTCTTGTATCGTCGCATATGACGATGATGGTTGTACAAGCACCCTTCGATTCCGCAACACTTACGAGCAAAACAACGATTAGATTGATGGCCAGTTTTAAGACAACAGAAACAAGTCTTCAATGACTTTACACTTTTGTAGTTAGTTTTGTATCGTCGCGTAAGACGATGATGGTTGTACAAGCACCCTTCGATTCCGCAACACTTACGAGCAAAACAACGATTAGATTGATGGCCAGTTTTAAGACAACAGAAAAAAGTCTTCAATGACTTTACACTTTTCCATCGCTCATCTACTGGTAGTCGTAGGAAACATTTACACTCAATGATGTTGTTACATTTACAGTCGCATATGGAGCATTTAGTTTGGGCGACGCTCGCGTAAGCAAAACGAAGTCCTTTGTTCGCACTTGCAGTAGAGGCTGGTTGTCTACGGCTCATGTTATTGTTTGGGACTAATTGAGATGATGATGGCAATGAAACTGATACCATATTGGCTAGCTTTCGTAAGGTCACTAAACATTGACTGAAATCTATAATTGTTGGTGGCCGCTCAAGTTCCAAACATTTCTCAGCCCACTGCATTCGTCTTGATGTTGGTAACTTACAGACAAGTGCACTTAACAACGTTGAATTTGAAATATGATGAACTCCTTGAGAGTTTTGTTCCAACGTTATCGTATTCGCAATCTTATTTGCAAAATTAAAATCGTCATCAGCGACGGGAGCAACAGCCCGCGCCTTATCGATCTGGCTGCCAATTAGTTGTTCTGGCCTTCCAAACATATCTTCAAGAGTAGTCATAATTGCTTCAACATTTATCGAGCTAGATAGTAACGCTTCGACTACTTGTCTTGCCTCCTTTTGGATTGCACCACGTAGTCTCATGATGTTATGTAGTGGTGAGTACTCGAGTTCTGAGGTAGTACTATAGAAGGCTTCTGCAAATGTTGGCCACTCCTCTAGGGTGTTATTATTTACCTGTAATTGTTTGCGGCAGTAGCTGCTGCGATGATGGTGGTTGCATTGACCTTTGATCATGTTGTAGTGGTTGCGTTGAGCGAGAAGTTCTATGACTGAACGTTAACGGGCTTGATTCGCATTGAGAAATTGGTGGCTTTAGTTGCGAAGTAAACTGGTATGTATTGACTTGTTATTAATTGTTGCGGTACTGGATTAGATTGACGTGGCATACACGTTTGCAACGCGGGTATAGATTGTTGCTGTTGATGATGTGCAACGGGCTGAAATGGCTGTGGGTTTTGAAAATTGATTGGCATTGTGTTTGAAGTGGACGCTTGCACAGTGTTCTGTGGCGCTACAGCTTCCTTCCACAAATTAGCATAAACATTTTGAAGGGATTCATTTATTAGTTTTAAAAGGGCTTGCATTGATTGTATTTGCGTGCTAAATTCATTTCGCATTTCAACCATTTTTTTTATTAAATTCATTAAATCGTGATTCTAAATCGTTATTACAATTATTAGAAAGATTGGGAGTACTTACAGTGGTATCTTCGTTGGCTGTGACAATTGTAGGTGGCAAATGGTCTGAGGACAGGGCTAATCGTGACGCGTCGTCAACCGTGACGGCTGGTGATTCCACATTATGAGATGTACTGGCAGACAACGCGGCGTTTGGCGTTGTAGTAGCAGGTGGTGATCGTTGTAGCGGCATCGTAGTGGGTGGTGGTTCTCTAAGTGACTTGATTGTTGTGAGGTACACCTTTAACTTCTATGGCGGAACTCCTTTGCTACTTCGTTGACTTTTCCTTACCGTTGAGTCTTGGGTAAATGGCATTAATAATTAGAAAACCCGGTAGGCTCCTTTGGTGGCAATGATGATACCAAACCCCTTCAATTTCGATCGGAGCCAACTCTTGGTGGCAGGCTATCTTCTTTGCATACACGAGATCCTGAATATAAGTGTACTATCAAGTGAAACGAATTATGTAAGCATGTGGATTTATATAAAAAAGGCAATATTATTTGTTTTACAATATTTAAATCCTTATAACAAAATTAATCTGCTACTGGCGCGAAAACGAAGAAGATTTTTTCGTTACCTCTGATCACAATCGCCTGGTCTTACTGCTAGACCTAACTGGTAGGTACTAACAGCAATTTGTTAAATTTACCGTCTATTAAGTACGGTTTTTACCAACGCCATGGTGATTTCCAAGTAAAACTCGTGCACACGGCACAGCAGGCCAAAAAACGAAAATTATTGCGATCACACGATCGACAAGAAGGCCTCGATTTTCTTGAGGACAGCGGCGAATCAAAGTTGGTCAATGGGGCAAGTTAGGAGGCCCGGTGGATGGCTATGGCATGTGTGGTGACTCCCACGATGAAGTTGTAGCTAAAGTTGTGATAATATGCTATCACGCACTGCCCATGCATATACCACGGGTGTCCCTGCCGTATATGTAGCAGTATATGTATATCACACACTGCCCAGGCATAGACAAGGGCTAGGCAGGAAAAAGTCGCGGCAGCGCGATGTAGTGAAATGGCGAAGGGCTAGGCAGCACTATAATAAAGTTGGCGAAGGGCTAGGAAGGACCTAATGGCGGCAGCGTTAATAATAAGGATGGCGATGGGCCAGCAGGACTAAATTGCGGCAGCAAATGTAATAAAAAATGGCGTAGGGCTAGGCAGCAAAACTATAATAAAAATGTTGCGACAAGCCGAGCAACTGTAATTCGGGTAAGACGGCATCTGGCTTCAGACACAGTCTCTAAACAAAACTCCACTCGCAGCAATAAAAAACGCAACGCATTGCTGTTGAATGCGTTTATTATCTATACAATTAAAGTATTAAAAAAATAACAATATTTCTTTTATGCGAATTTAATTTCTAGAACTTACATTTTTTTTGCTGCTGGAAATTAATTTTTGCCAAAGAAGACAAAGATAAAATGGCTGATGGTATAGTAAATTTAAAATGATTAACCAATGAAACAGGATATACTATAATATATAGGTACTGGCTCTTTCTATTTCGAATGGTCGCGTGCAAACATTGTCCGTGTTCAGACGACGACATCCAGTGGGCGGGTTCAGACGACGACAGTATTAATTAAAATATTTGTTTCCAATTTAAAATCTTACAATTTGTTGTTTTATGAAATTTTAAATGTCATAGAACTGTCAAATGAAATTCAGCCCAATTCAGCCAGATGTCAGACGAAATGAGATAATTTGTAATGAAAACACTTTTTCTGTAATTTTCCAAATTATGTAATTTGAGCTCTAATGAAAACGCACTATAAAATTTCCAAATTGAGATAATTTGCACGAAATTGTCTCGCAAATTGAATGAAACCATCCAGTTAAAACTGACTAACATATCGAAGACACCTTTGCTGAATAAATTGAATCAAAACTGAATACAAATTTGATCACTTGATTCAAATTATCAAACTTGACGTTTTCAAACGTCGCGTCGCCAGTAGTTATTAAACAAAATAAAAACACAAAAAGGAAAGGTACGTAAATAAAAGATTCAGGTAAAGTAAATTATTATTATTGTAATAAATATTATTTTAAAAGCTATATTAAGGGTATTCATGCAACGAGATAGTTTTCCGTTTTGCAGAAAGATATATCTTTCCGCTGGACGTTTGCATGGACGCTCCTTAAAAATACTTGCGTAAATATAGAAAACAATCCTATTTTCATTGAAATAACTGATGAGGTTTATTTCTACTCTTTCTACATCAAATTCGTGACATTCCATACAAACTTTGACAGTTCATTTCTGCGCAGATAAGATTATCTGGGTTTCCCGCCGTTGCATGAATACCCATACTATGTTATAACTTTATAGATGGACAAAAAAATACATAAAAAATACAATGGAAGGACGGCAGCGATGAACTGCTGTGTGAACTTTGGTC